>JAJPUD010000242.1:773105-818528 GCA_023553655.1 Myrmecobius fasciatus
AAAAAAAAAAAGAATCAGAGAAAAGCAACACAATGCAAGCAAATGTCAATAGAGAGCATGAAAATGTTACGTTGTGGTCCATATTTCATTTCCCTCTCTCTGGGTGTATATGGTTTTCTTCGCAACTGGGCATATCTAAAGAAGAGTTTGTCTTGTCTGAAATTAATCTAACTGAAGATTTTACGTGAACTACGAAAATTATGTCATTATGTTGTACATTTTATAGTATAAATTGTGAAAACCTGAAATAGGAGCTCCATTTGATGGGATTTAAGCTATTGTACGTAAATGAATATTTCATTTACCTAAAGTTTTGCTTTATACATCTTCAATCCTTTCTTTAATTATAAAAATATAATAATAATAAATAAAATAGTTTTGGAGTATGAAATGGAGTAATGTATAAGAAGGCTCTAAGTTTAAAAATCAGGTTAAAATTAGATTTAAGTGCCTGATGTGTGCCAGGCACTGGAACTAAGGACTATACAGATTTTTCTTATAAGTTGTGGAGTTAATAATAGTAGTTAATTAGATTTATTTTTAAGGATAGGGAACCTTAGTTTATATTTGCAGGCCACAAAAAAAGGGGGGGTCTTATAGATCAGAAAATGGAGGGAGATTGAGGGAAAACTGATGGAAAAGATCGGAGAGAATAGAATTAAGTATGATATTTGTGGCAAACTTGAGAGGATGTGAACTGGAATTGTGCAGAACATAGGCATAGATAAATTGTGATAAATTGTGATTTTCATTGATGGAAGAAACACCCAAATTAATAAAGTCACAGATCTTAAGTATTTAGAATTTAAATAATCAGATTCTTTAATGTTATTGTTAAATTATCCATTATGTTTTGAAGTTTGAGTTTTTGTTCCATTTTTGAACATTAGAATGATCAATGTCCCATCTTTTCCTAAAAGCATTCAGATATACAGATGGAGCTTAAATTGTTTAGCTGCTGCTTGAAATTGTTTAACCCATAAGCTTTTTTTTTTTTTTAATTTTAAATTTTAAGGAAAATTGCTTTTATTCACTGAGTTTGTGTGCATTGGTAAAATTATCTTTAATTTCTTCTTTTTAGACTGAATCTGGTTATGGATCAGAATCAAGCTTACGCCGACATGGCTCAATGGTATCACTTGTGTCAGGAGCAAGTGGTTATTCAGCAACATCCACTTCATCATTCAAGGTGAGTTGTTATAAATAATTTAAATAATTATTTAATTTAATTTAATTTAAATAATTAAATAATTATGAATAATTTAAATATAAATAATTTAAAAGAATGCAACATAAATGGAAAAAAAAAGATTTAAACCTTTTAGCTTTAATAATAGACTCGTGTCAGAATGAAGGAAGAGCAGGACCAACACAATCATGATATTTAGCTAATAAATAATTTGACAACATTAAATTTTATCTTGTGGGTATAGAATATGCAATAAATAATTGGATAATGCTAATGTCAAAATAAATATAAATTTCAAATACATTATGAATTTTATAAAAAAAAGTCTATGTGTCTTAAATATAGATGCAGAAGAACTGGCAGAAGTTGCTTAAGTGTTTAGATATGTCAATGATGAGTAAAACATAAGTAAAATTCTTATAGCAGTAGTGACTTTTGTGAATATATAATGATATTTGACTATCTTATTTCTAAATTGGAGAAATCAAACTAACGAAGCAGGGAAATTCATCTTTTTACATTGAGTGACTAAAAGAAGGGGGAACTATTTAAACCATTATTTTTCATACCAACATGAAGGAAATTTATTTTAAAAAAAAAGTGGTATCACATTTTATTCAAAATGGTATAGAAAAGTCATATAAATTTGAGGAAAAATTTGTTTTTCACTATGCTTTTCACTTAAACACATAAACCTATTTGGGGGATTGTAGCCTAAAAGCTATGAGGGCACCTGAAATTAAAATTTCACTTGAAGCATCCAAGGCTCAAAGAGATTGAAACTCCTTTCCCAACTCTACAGAAGCAATAATTCAATCTGTCAAAGCATCACCCAGATATCCACAATTAACTTGTTGAAATCAAGGACAATTTACTTTCCAATAATTTCATGCTAAGAAGTAAGTGATTTGTGAAATTGACTGTTGGAACTGTGAAATTAATCTGGAAAATTACATATTGGATGCCACTTAAATAAAGAATTCTCTTAATCATCTGAGTTGTAAACAGTGTTCATGTATGAAAAGAGTGATTTCTTGGGGGTAAAATATGGTCATACTATGTCTGGTAGTTTGTCATTACCCTTATTCCTTGGGTCCACTGGAGATATTGGACACTCTTGACTTTTTTGTGGTAGAAGTAAAAACCAATGTTTTAAACTGATCCTACAAGCCGAAGAATGATTTGGAAAACCACAAATTCACATTATTTATATTGTATTTTATTTTTGTTTATCCATTAAATATTTCCCAGTTATCTGGCTCTGCTGGGATGGGATGTCAGAACAGCATTTTTCCCTTTTAAAATGTTTGTATGCACCAGGTTGATCACAATTCAAGGATCAATCATTCAGTTTCAAGCCAGCTGTTTCTGGAATGGGGCTAGGGTGGATGGAAAGTAGGACATGGGTCAATATTGATACCACAAAAGTGAATGAGAAATCATGCTTTTAAAAAGAATATAGAAGAACTAGAAAAGAACATCATTAAGAAAACTTAGAAAGTATACAGAAAGAAGGGATAATCAATAGTGACACAATGCAGAGTTTTAAAAAAGACAAAGAATAAGAAAAGGTCTTGGAATTTAGCAAATCAGAAATCATTATTTTTGGAAAGTACAATTTCATTGGGTTGGTGAGGTCAGAAGCCAGATGATAAGGCTAGATATCTTAAGTGGGAGATAAAGTTGGAGTAGAATTTTTTTCTGGTTTTTGCCATGAAGGGGAGGAGGCATAGCTGGAGCTATTTTGAAAGGAAGGGAGAAACAAGTAAAGGTTTTTGTTTTTAGTTACATTTTTTTCTCTTTTTACTTAAACATTTAAAAAAAAATTTTTTTAAATTTAAATTTTATTTTCTGCTAGGGGCAGGGAGGGGGCAGATCTTTGCTATGTTAGACAAGGAACCAGGGTGAATAGAGATTAATGATGAGAAGGGATCAGTAAACAAATTCTGGGAAGAAACTGGAATCAAGAGGACATTTACAAGGATTAGCCCTTGTAATCATTCTTGATAATACAAGACAAACTTTTTTATAAGAAAAAACAGCACACAAAATGTAGGATTATGAAAGGTCGCTAGAATAGACACACGACTACTACATGTGGATTATTTTCTGCTCATTCCCTTCCCTTTTGTCTTTTTTCTTTCTCTCCAGAAAGGCCACAGTTTGCGTGAGAAATTGGCTGAAATGGAAACCTTTAGAGACATCCTATGTAGACAGGTTGATACTCTGCAGAAGTACTTTGATGCCTGTGCAGATGCAGTTTCCAAGGATGAACTTCAGAGGGATAAAGGTTAATTAGACAATTGCTGACCCTTATTTCTGCTTATAGCATGCATTGATTAAAAACCAGTTGCCCTAAAGAAAAGGGAATTTTCATTTCTAAGGTAATTGTCAAAATCAGGAGCGATAGCCACATTTATAGCATAATTCTAAATAAGATTTTTTTAAGCATCATTATTATAAATGCACTTTTCTGATATTTCATGATCCACTTCAAAGAACCTGTCACATGACAGAATTTTTGATTTGCTTGATTTCATTAGTGTTTAGCCTTTTGGTAATGGTATACTTAATTGATTTTTAAATTATTGCCATGGAATTCTAGATTTATCAAATCATTATGAATGCTTATTTGAGATACAGGTTAAAGAATTTTTTTCAATATCATGGGCCTCTGACCCTTGAAAAAAAATTAACTATGTGCTGCCTCAATGAAAAGCAACTTGGTATTTGTCTTTTTCTCTTAAAGAAATAGAAATTTGTCTACATCAAATCAAATTATTTACTTTGTTAGTAGATTTTATTCTGACAAACTGACTGACAACTTTGGAATTTATAGCTTTATGAGATAATAAATAATAGTAATTTAATAGTAATTTAATTGTATAAGTGGCTTTCCTGACATTTCCTTTCTTGTTCTTATGAAATTCTTTGCTGCATATTATAATTTTTAACAGTTTGAACTTTTTCCTGAATTAGCTATCCTTGATATCATTGGATAGGCTAAAAATTAAATGTCTAGAGTATGTTCAGTTTTTTTTTCTCATGAGGGAAAACAAATAGCCATTCATTTCACCTCCATAAAGGGGGGGAAATTCTTCCTCAGATATATCCTTTCATTTTTCTTACTTTCCCTCCAGATGGACATTTTTACAAAGTGAGTCATTGAACTATCATTGTGATAACTTCAAAATGATAATTTTAAAAGATTAATAATAAGCATTGAGATAGGAAGAACAAGTGATTCCTTAGAGAATAAATGACCATGTTATAGAAATAGAATTGAACTAAGGTAGTGGTCATGATATTTAAAAACAGTACTACATTTGCTTTACCATCATTGAAGCCAAATAACAGTGCTAATAAATTTTATATTCTTTAAATACCATTATAAATAGTGAGAAGTATCTCAGTTTTTGCAGGCAGATAGGCAACCAGGCTTGAAGTTAGGAATATTCATCTTTGTGAGTTCAAATATTATCTCAGACATTTAACTAGCTGGGTGACCTTGGAGAAGAAGTCAGTTTTTGCATCTATAAACTGAACTGGCAAGGGAAATGCAAACCACTTAAGTGTCTTTACCAAGAAAACCACCAATAGGGTCTGACATGATTGAAAAATAACTGAACATCTCAAGTTTTAGAAGGATTACATAACTGAAATTAATCTTCCAGTTAGATCTAATTTATGTCATGAAGTAGCCATTCCTTTAAAATATTATATTTTTTTCAAATTATGTGTAAAAAATTTTAACATTGATTTTTAAAATTTTGAGTTCCAGATTCTCTCTCCTTTCCCCTCCTTGAGAAGGCAAGCAATTTGATATAGTTTAAAATTTTGCATTCATGTAAAACACATTTGCATATTAGCCACATAGTCCAAGAAAATACAGACCAAAAAAAAAAAAAAAACAAAAAAAACCCCAGAAACCCAAGAAAGATAATATTATAAGTATGACCCAATCTACATTCAGACTTTTTATCAGTTCTTTCTCTTAATGTGTATTGCCTTTTTTTTTTCTTTTTAAATTTGGTTAGACATCCTTCAGAATTATTCTGATAAGAATAGCTAAGTCTTTCTTAGATGCTTACTATGATAATATTGCTCTTACTGTGTACAGTTCCTACTTGCTTCATTTTGCATCGGTTTATCTAAAATCTGGTCATCATTTCTTTTGCTTTTTGCTGAGGCAGTTGAGGTTAAATGACTTGCCCATGGTCACACGGCTAGGGAATGTTAAGTGTCGAGACCAGATTTGAACTCAGGTCCTCCTGACTTTAGGGCTGGTGCTCTATCCACTTCGTCACCTAGTTGCCCCTTGGTCATCATTTCTTGCAGCACAGTGTTAATCAATTATAATCTGTTTAACCATTCTCTGATTGATGGTCATTTCCCCCATTTGCCCACACAAAAAGACCTAATACAAATGTTTTTTCTGCAGATAGCACTTTCTCCCCTCTCCCCACTTTTTTTTTTTTTTTTTTTAACTTTTTGGGATACAGACCTACTGGTGTTGTTATTTCTCGGTCAAATGGTACACACAATTTTATACCCCTTTGACCATATAAGCTAGTCATTTTTACTGTGTAATTTATAATACAGCTTAGATATTGACAGATAAATCATTTCAAAAAACATTTTTAAATGACTTACACATATTAGATAAAAGCTGGAAAGATTTAGTTAAGAATATGGTCTAGCCTGTATGGAAAATGTGAGGCAAATTCATAAAGGCACATTGAGTTGGGGTATAAAATGCCAGAAGTGAGCTAAGAAAAGAGAATTTCTCACTAGGTAAAATCAAAAGATTTGTTGTGTCACATTAGAACTGAACTTTAAAAGATAGGTCAACAGGTGGAGATGAAGGTAATTTTTTTTCCTTCCTCATATTTTGTGACTCGGTTAAGAAACTTGTTTACCTTCTAATGATAGTTAAGGAACCATGCAGTGATGGGGAATCAAAAATGAAAAAATAACTCTACCCTTGTTGGAACTCAGCCTTGGGGAGAGGTTATCTAATATGTTCAATTTGTAGTTCTAGGAAATAGAAGACAATGAATTATGGAGAGGTCAGACAGAGTAATGGAATAATTTTAAGAATATTGAACTAAGAAAGGTTTTATTGAAGAGGTAATGAAAGGTTTAAGTAAAAGTAAATTGTTCTAGATCAAAATAAATTAACAAAATGAGTTGGAAGGAAGGATTTGTATAGATACTACACACAATGGACAGGATACAGATTTGATTAGGTGAAGAAGGCCAAACTATTTATGAAAAATTTCACCATACTTTTACTGATCCCACATTACTGCCTCACATACAGCTTCATTTTCTTTAACATTATTGCTCTGATGATGCTGTCTGGTTTCAAATCATAAATTTAACAAAGGTTCATAATTATTCATTACCCAACAGATGGTAGAACTATGTGCAAACTGATTGTAAGCTATAGCATATTAGACATGTGTGTGCGCACACATACGAATCTCTTTCTAGAGGGAGAATGTGTATGTGTATACATATACAAACATGTACCCACATACATAAAAAATTTCAAAATTTACATCTGAAATAAGAGGTGGACTGTTCATATAATAAAAGGAGCTAATAGATGACAGTTCAAATACTATATTAGAACTGTCAACCACAATCTTTTTATTAGACAAATTGAATGATCCTCTACACTCTAGATTATCTAAGAATAATGAAGAGCTCCTAAAAACAAAACAAAACTAAAAACAAGTGGTGCTTCAGTATAAAAAGAAGTACAAAAATGATCAGATGAAACAATTCTTTTCTATGTTAGAAGCTTATGAGTAGGAGAATGTCACTTAAAAGGACTATAAAAGACTTGGAGATGAAACACCCCTCCTCCTCCTCATACAAAAGTGAGATGTTTTTAAAGAGATAGGTGCTTGTTCTCAGAAAGATCTACTTGCTATCTACTAGTCTAAAACAATAGAGAAGTGTATTATTTTCCTGGGACACAGGGCAATGTAGCAGATAGAGTGCTATGATTGGACTCATCCTCCCTATCAGGCTGGTCTTAAACATTCAGTAGCTATGTGACCCTAGGCACTTAACCCCATTCACTTTAGTTTCCTCATTTGTAAAATTCACTGGAGGAGTTAAATCTGGCTTCAGACACATTGTTACCATGAACAAATCACTGTGCCTCAGTTTTAAGGTGGAGAAAAACCCCATTCTGACTGAGTTCACTACAAATTTTGTTATATAACGCAAATTGAACCTTCACTGATGTTAGACAAGCCTTCTATCTTTCCCTTCTTAACTCACTAGCCTTTTCTCCATAGTTTCTCTTCCAAATCTTCCATCGTTCCCCAGCTTTAGTTAATAGTTTTGTGTCATATTATAGTAAAAAAAAAAAAAACCATTGAAGTTTTTCACCAAGAATTCCCACTTTTCCTCTGTTCTGCATCTCATCTCTCTCAGGTGTTTTCTGCCACTATCTTCTCCATTATCCCTACCCAGTGAATAGTGGTCCTATTTATTGCCAAGAGAAACCTACACAAGTGATCCCATTCTATCCTGCCTCTTCCAAGAAATGTATTTCTTTCAAGAAATACATTCTTTTCTTCCAAACTTCCATTTTCCCCATTGGCCCCACTCTCTCATTTCTTTTCAATCTTGCCCTGTCTTCTGGCCACAAATATGCCCACATCTCCCCATTCTCAAAAAACACTCACTTGATCCTCCTGTCTCTGCTGTTATCTCATATTTCTCCTGTCTTTTGTGGCTAAATTTGAGGTAGCCACCCAGAGAATGTACTTCCACTTCCTCTCCTTTCACTCTCTTCTCAACTCTACAATTCAACTTCTAATATCATCATTTCAACAAAATTACTCTCCGCTAGAGATACCAGTGATGTCTTATTTGCCAAATCCAGTAGACTTTTCTCAATTCTCATTTTTGACATTGCCATACCCTTTTCTTGGTACTCATTTCTCTCCGGGATTTTTGGGCAGCTAAGTTGATTCTTTATCTCAAATTGAATATCCATGAATCATATTAAAATAAGCATGTCCAAAACTGAATTCATTATATTCCCCTAAATCTTCCTTCCTACTAATTTCTCTATGAAAAACATCTCCACCTCTTCCAGGTTCACAACCTACATGTCATTGTGAACTCCCGAATATCAGGGCATCCCCTCAATCTGTTGACAAGGTCTGTCCATTTCACTTTTATAATATCTTTAGAATATGCTCCTTTCTCTTGTCTGATGCTATCAACCGCCTGGTACAAGCTATTATTTGCTCATTGCTGGACGATTACAGTAGCCTGTACCTGCTAAGAGTTTCCCTACTCTAGTGTATCCTCCATTTGTCCTGGGAAAGTACAGATCCGACCATGCCACCCCCCCACTCAATAAATAATGTTGGCTTTCTGTCACCTTCGTGATGCAACACAAAGTCATCTGTTTTGCATTCAAAACTCTTCAAAACCTAGCCCTCCACTATTCCAGTATTGTTCTCCAGCACAAATTTTTCTATTCAGTGACTGGCCTCCACAAACAAGAGACTCCATTTTTCAGTTCTGGGTATTCTCTCTGGCTTTCACCCATGCCTAGAATACTCTCCCTCTGTTCCAATTACTGACCTTCCTAACTTCCTTTAAGTTCCCACTAAAATTCTACCCTCTCCATGAAGTCTTTCCCAGTCCTTCTTAATTCTAGTACCTTCCTTCTGGTTAGTATTTCTTTTTTGTCCTGTACATAACTTGTATATCCATATTTGTTTGCTGGTTTTCTCTCCCATTCGTTTTGAATTCTTTGAGGGAACAGTCTGTCTTTTCTTTTTGTATCCCCAGTGCATTTTCCCAATAATTTTTTTTTTATTGAATTAGAAATATGGAAGAAAATTTGAGATGTTCTTTCCAAAGTTAAACTTCTGCTAGAATGAACAAATCATTTAAGAACCTGTGTGCAGCCTCAGACACTTGACACTTAACTAGTTGTATGACTCTGAGCAAGTCATTTAACCCTGATTGCCTTGTCCAAAAAAAAAAAAAACCTCAAAACAAACCTGTGCGCTCTTCCTATAGAAAGATAGAGGATAGGGAAGAGATATACTCATAAATAAAGCTAATGTAAAAAACAAGATAGAAATTTTAAAAAAGTATAATCTATGTGCAGAGCATTGTCTTAGGTGCTATAGTAGATTCAAAGTTTAGAGTAAGATATAATCTTTCTTCCCATAGGCAACAGTTTAGGCATGTAGGGTCCAAGACTTAAAAACAGATAAAGATGATAAGAAACATTAAGTACAATCAGCAGATAACATAGGTAGGGTAAAAAACTAATAAAAGTGTAATGAAAACCTCAAGAATCTAAATCTAATCAGGCATGGGAATGAAGAGTCAGGGAATCAGTCAATCAACCAGCCATCTACTAGGTGACAGCCACAGTTTAGGTGTTAGAGATAGAAACATGAAGAATAAACTTCCCCAAAAAAGACTAGATTCTCAGAGGGAAGAAAATAAGGACATATATAACCATATGCCGGATATTCATAGAGAATAAATAATAAGAGCTAAATGCAGTGAAATTTGAGAGAGAACATGCTAATAGTTGAGAGGATCAGAAAAGGCTTTATGTAGAAGGTAGTGCTTGACCTGAGAAGAGATCACGTTATATATGAGAAATGATCAGAGAGACTAATGAATTACACACTACTATGAGGAAAATGACTATTGAAGTTGGAAAGATAGTTTGGGACAAGTTTATGAAGTCTTTTAAAAGCTAAACAGAGTAACTTATCTTTTACCCTAGAGTCAGTAGAAAAACAAGAGATTGATTAGGACCATGTTGTAACTTGGGAAGGGGTGCTGAAGGCCAAACTAAGGTACTAATTGGGTAAGTAGTTAAGAGTCACATATGAAAGATGTTGTAAAGGTAGAAACAAGATTATACATCTAATTGGATATGGGAAATAAGTGAGAGTCAGCAGTGAAGAATAATGCCAAGATAATGCATTTGGAAGACTGGAAGAATAGAAGAAGAAAAGTTTGTGAGCATGATGAGCTATGGAAGAAAAAAAGTATCTACATCCTTAAAATATGTACTTGATGTGAGAGGAAGAGTCTGACTATAGGTCTGGAAGTCTTCAGCATAGTAAACCCATGGGAACTGATTGAGTTCACATCAGAAAGTGAAGAGATGACAACCTATGATAGGCCCTTGAGGAATTACCTGCATTTAGAGGGTATCACGTAGATGCATCAGCAAAGGAGACTGGTAAGGGATTATTAATCAACTTGAACAAGGAAAGCGAAGAGTTATAAATTAAAACCAGAAAGAAGAAAGAGTATCCAAGAGGAGAATGTATACAGTTTCTAATTCAGCAGGTAGGTTGAGAAGAATGAGTACTGGAAAATGGATTATCAGATTTGGCATTAAAAAATAATTGATAATTTTGGGGGGAAAAGTTTCAATCAAATGATCATATTAAAAAGTAGATTATTAAGAGTTGAAGAAAGAAAAGTGGAAGATGGCTTTTTCAAGGATTTTGAAAAAGGAAGGGGAGGTATAGAATAACTTGAGGTTATGGTATGGTTTTTTGTTTCCTTTTCCTCCTCCATGTACATGGGTGGGGTACCTCCTGTCTATTATTGCCACTAAATACACTTTTTTTTTTCTCCACCTCATATGTAAACCTCTTTTTCTTTTTGAAAAGGGTAACGGGCAGTTAGGTGGCACAGTGAATAGAGCACCAGCCCTGAAGTTAGGAGGTCCTGAGTTCAAATCTGGTCTCAGACACTTAAGACTTCCTAACTGTGACCCTGGGCAAGTCACTTATCCTCAGTTGCCTTAGCAAAAAAGAAAATGGTAGCAATATCTTTTGTTGAGAATAGTAGGAATATAACTCTTTCAGTGGGAGAAAATAACACCTATACTAACAGTGTCTAAAAATTCAGGATTTGTTGAGCTCTAGAATAAACAAATGCAGTATAATTTAAAGGAGTTTCTCTTAAGTTGAATGGAATTCCCTATTGCACAGCAGACAGAAATAGTATTGCAACATTATTTAAAAAAAAACTTGAAAGCCAGAGGAATTATATAGTTTGGTATAAGGCTTTGGGTAATGGTAGCAGAGATGACATGTTTTGGGCCAGCAATAAGTAGGGAAGATGGATATAAAGAAAACACTGGTGGATAATGGAGCTGGAATATGTTTTTAGAAATTGCAAAAGATAGATATTGAAGAGATAAGATCCTGTCTTTTGTAGAAAAGTTAAAGAAGGGTGGATCAGATAATTTAAATTCAAACTTACCCTCTCCACACACACATATACATACTATATTAAAAAAAAAAAGAGGGCCATGAAAATAAGGGGGTCTGGACCATTGAGGAGAGTCAAGCATAATGTATATAATGTATCCAATTCTAGCCATTGATAGTAGTTGAGACTTTGAAGCTTTTTAAACTTTCAGTTCTCACTGTTTAGCAGTCCAAATGATTGCAGGTACCCCAACTACCTAACTGTAACCCAAAAGATGAACAAAGCATATTGAATAGCAGGAAATGGAATTTCAAAGAGTATAGTAATTGAAAATAAGGAGTGGCATTTTTAGTGTAGTTATATTTTTAAACATTCTCAAAGTTGGTTGTGGCAGCTGGAAATAAATATTTTCCAGATGATTATGATATTCTATAAACTTAATATATATATGTATAATTTCTTTTGTTTAGTGGTAGAAGATGATGAAGATGATTTTCCTACAACACGTACTGATGGAGATTTATTGCATAATACGAATGGCAATAAAGAAAAGTGTAAGTAACACAAATTTGTCAACAGTTTTTTTTTTTTCCTTTGTAGAGCAACTTGGTATATTTGGTGCTTCAGTTCATCAGTTAACAAAGTGTTTGCTGTATATCAGGTGCTGTGTTAGAGGCTACAAATTTACAGAACTGTGAAATAAGCTTAATCCTCAAGGAGTTTGCATTCTGTTAGGGAAGACAAGTGTAATTGCAAATGTAATTTTTAAATGCAAATAAATTACAAGACAATTTGTAGAAATAATATATTCAATAGTATATACAGTAGTATATTGGGGAAAGCAGTACCAGCTGGAAAGATTAGAAAAGTTTTCATGAGGTAAATTGTGAAGGAAAATAAGGTTTTTAAGAAGTGAAGTTAAGGAGTAAGCATATGAGAGACAGAAGATGTAATGTCATGTATAAGGAATAGTAAAAATGCAATTTAGCTGGAATGAATATAAAGAAGTAAATGAATAATACTGGAAAGGTACATTGGAGCCAAAAGGTTTGAAGGATTTAAAATGCCAAACAAGGAGTTGATATTTGATCCTTAAAGTAATAAGCCATAATAAGCCACAAGAATTGATTAGTGATTAAGAATTGATTGAAAAACTCCAGATTTCTGCTGTAGAATTATCACTTTGACACTGTGTGGAAGATGAATTGAAATGGGGAATGACTTGAAGCAAGGAGACCAGCATTTGTACTAATTTAGGCATTTAAAAAAATTAATAGAAATTAATTTCCACCCAACCACTGTGTGTATGTGGGAAGAGGAGCAAATTCCTTGTAATATTCATAGTTAAGCAAAACAAATTCCCTCATTGGCCATGTTCAAAAATCATATGTCAGTTTTGCACTCTGAATCCATTGTCTCTCTGTCAGTAGGTGAAAAGAATGCTTCATCTGTTTTCTGTAATCGTATTGGTCATTGTATCAGTCTCAGTCTTATAGCTTACAGTATTATCGTTATTTTATACATTATTTTTCTGGTTCTGCTCATTTCATTCTTCATTTTACAAGTCTTCATGTTTGTTTATTTTTATAATAATGATTATAACTTGTTCTAGTTCTATTTACTTACCATCAGTTCATACAAATCTTTCCATAGCTCTTTAAAATCTTCTGTTTCTTTGTTTCTTACAGCCCCGTAGTACTCCCATCATATTTATATACTACAGTTTGTTTAGCCATTTCCAGTGGATGAGCATTCCTACAGTTTATAGTTTTTTTTGTCACCCTGAAAAACTGCTATTTTTTTTTAACTTTTAGGAACTTTTCCTCCTCCTTTTCTTTCTTTTTCTTTTTTTTTTTTTTTTTTTATTATTTGCCTAGCATGTTATATCTGGGTGAAAGATCATGAGCTGTTTCCAAACTGCTTTCTAGAATGGAAGTACCTATTTATAGCTCCATCCGTGCATCATTGTGCCTGCTTTCCACAGCTTTGCTCAGTAATTATCATTTGGCTTTCTTGTCATCTATTCTAATCTGATATGTATGAGATGGAGCCTCCAAATTGCTTTTATAGACACGTGTTGAATCATCTTCAATTCCTTTTTTCTTCTTAAAAGATTACAATATTAAATGTTCCATTATGAGAATTAAAATTCCACTTCTTACAAGATTTAGGATATTTCTTTTTTAATTGTGGCATTTTGGGTTTCTCTCAATGTTGGTGGTAGTTCACATTTACATAGTTTTTTTTAACATTTCTAAAACATTCTCCTGAATTAGCTTTTAGTTTTTGTTTTTTGAACTGTGATTTTGTAATTGTAAGGAACTCCTGAAATCAGAGAATGTAATTCCAATTTTTCTCCCATTTCTCTCACTCCTTTTTACTACTTAGTAATTTTGAAAGCTTGATCAAGTGATTTTGTTTCTCTGGACATTTATTATTCTCTCTCTCTCTCTCTCGTTTTTATTATATTAGCTCAATCTACCCATGAGTAATTGATATTTTTCCAGTTGTTTAGATATGACCTTGTTTGTATGGAAAGGATTTTGTATTTGTTTTAAATGATGTTCCTTGGTTTTTCTTAGCAGATAGACTCCCAAATACTTTATATTGTCTTCACTTATTTTAAATGGGACTTCTCTTTCTATTTCTACCGGTCTACCGGTATACCTTCATATCCTGCAGATATGATAAGAGTGATAGTTTAATTTCCTCATTGTAGATCAAAGGTTCATTTTTTTTTTTTACTTTTACTAAAGCTTTTTATTTGCAGAACATATGAGTAATTTTTCTACATTGACCTTTGCAAGATTTTGTTTCAGATTTTTCCCTTCTTCCCTCCACCCCTTCCCCTAGATACATTTATAAACAATTATTCTAAGGAGTTCATATTTGGCACCACAGTGCCAAAGTAGTCAGTGACATACAAAAAAAGTTAAGAATTCCTCTTTGTCTTTTGGATTTTACTGTTTCCTCAGTACTTCCTTACTCTAGACTTTGCTCTGAGCTAGATGTGAAATCCATGATGTTTCAAGTGACAATATAATTTCAGAGTTTCTAGCTTGAGAATCCTTGATTTACCATATAATATGTAATTTGAATTAGTCTTCAGCAGAGTGAAGATATTCAAAACTAGCTACAGCTAAAAGAGGTTTTTGCCTATTTTTCATATAGCGGTAGTTTTAAATCCATATTTTTCCAAATATTTGAAATTTTTAAAAGATTTTTGGTATTTTTATATGGTCAGAGTTTAACTGACAGATTTTTCATTTTAAATTGTTGTCTTTTATTTACTAATTGTGAAATCATGTCTTCGAGGTAGTCTATTCTCCCTCATTTTTCATGGCAACTCTAAAGTCAAACATAGTCTATCCTTTTCCCAAAGGAAATTAAAGAATATATATATATATATATTTATTTATTTATTTTTGGCTGAGGCAATTGAGGTTGAGTGACTTGCCCAGGGTCACACAGCTGTTACGTGTCTGAGACCAGATTTGAACTCAGGTCCTCCTGACTTCAGGGCTGGTGCTCTATCCACTGCGCCACCTAGCTGCCCCCAGAATATATATATTTTGTTACTCTCACTTCCAATCATTAGACAATATGCTGAGAAAAAAGTATTGAATCAGTGGGAGCTTGATATGAACTTCCTCCTGAAGAGGGATAGAATAAAACAACATAGAGCATAAAGTATTTGTGGGACATAACTGAATAAAGGAAAAGACAAGGAAATTTAGAGATGATTTTGTCGATACTCAAAGATTTAGGGTAATTAACTATTTTACAGAAGTCAAGCAAACATTTCTCTATAATTTTAATTTATCACTAAATTAACCTAAAAGGTGTCGTTTTTGAGGATTTAATAATCCAGAAATCCTCTTTTGTATTTAAGTTCTCTTCTTATTAAGAACTTGCTATGTATAGTACTCTGCTTAGAATGGGAAAACTTTGATAGTCTGTATTGACCTGTATAGAACTCAAGTGCTATCGGTATTTATATTGGCAAGTTATTACCAATGGAGAACCATTATTTTAATTTCATTTGTCCTGAGATCATTTCTCCCAGATAAAGTTTGAACAATAATAAATATATAGAATTAAAATCCTTAATATGAGACAAGTTAATTATTATAACAAGAAGAGGGACCAATAGCCTCAAAAGACAATAAGGCCACAAGGTATGATCTTGCTATAAGTAAATGGGAGGCCTGTTGTTTGAAAGTCAAGCCATTACTATTTTACCTAAGAGAGTATGATTAAAAATAAGTTTGATGATAAGACCTGATAGTTGGAATGAATCAAGTTATAAGATTTACTTGAAGAATTCTTTATTTAAATTATAAAGCTAGTAGAATGAAATCATTTTATAAACCATGAATTTAAGCACAATTTGGTGTGGTAAATAGATTATATGAGTTTTAAAAAGCACTGAATATCCATTTAAAACCTTCATGTTACTTTATTTAGCTCTATTGCTTACCTTCAGAGAGACTTTAAAAAAAATCCTATGTTGCTTAAAATTTTAAGGTGGTTCTTGCCATAATTAGGTGCCACTGTAAGCGTCAGACTGTTCTTGTTTTAGTCTTTTTCCTCCCACCTCCCATATGATTCCCTGGGTGCAGAATATGCAGCACAGCCAGTAGATACCAGGAAATAAACCCAGAAAAATGAAATGTACAGATACGTCACAGACACGATCCTCTTCACTTTACAGTCTTTAGATAAAAAAGGGCAAAATGTTGACGTTGAAGTGCAAAAATACTATCCCAGACCATTACTGATAGTTTTCTAAAGATGCATTATATGGTAGAACTTTTTCTTCTTCAAAAGACTGTTGCTGACTGAAGTGTCTTTTTCAGTATTTCCACATGTGACACCCAAAGGAATTAATGGCATAGACTTTAAAGGGGAAGCAATAACATTTAAAGCAACTACTGCTGGAATACTTGCAACACTTTCTCATTGTATTGAACTCATGGTAAAACGTGAGGACAGCTGGCAAAAGAGATTGGATAAGGTAAGAGTAGTTTTTATTTTTGAATAAAACTTCAAAATTCAATATAATATGATATTTTGATTAAAAATAACATTTAAATTAAACTGATATCAGCCTAAAAGAAGTTGGGTTTGACCTAAGCAATAAGTAGTGTTCTTTCTCTTGAAATTTTCAATATAGAAAATCTGAAATATGAGGTCAGATAACATTAAAGATAACCTTTTGAAAAAACAAAAAAACTTAATTTTAGTGAAAGTTTTTTGTTTTTTTTTAACATGAAAGTTTTCTAACAGTAGGTAAACATTTGTTAAAAACCTATTGTGTGCCAGACATAAACACTGGGAATACAAAGAAAGGCAAAAGATAGAATGAGGAGAGCTAAGGAAGAGGAAAGTACTAAATATTTATGTAGCACCTGCTAAAGTGCCTATCACTGTGGTGAGCAGTCCAAAATTATATTGTTTGATCCTCACAACAGCATCAACAGTTGATGCTGTTCTTACTATTCCCATTTTATAGTCAAGGAAATTGAGGAAAATAGTACTTGCCCAAGGTTACTGGGAATAGTACATGTCGGGAGGCTAGATCTTCCTCAGACCAGTCTGCAAGTAGGGGCTTCTAGCTCAGTCTAATGAGGGAGACAGTGTGCAAATAACTAAATACAAAGAAAGGCTACCTACAAACAACAGAGGGGATGCTCTAGAAATAAGAGGAATTAGGAAATACTTCTTGTAAAAGTTGGGGTTCTGAATTCTCTATTTCATTATAATAGTGGTATTTACTAGTTCTCAACTATTCGTTATTTGTAAAGCATGTTCTCTTGAGGGAAATAAAGATTTTTAAAAATTTTGTGATGCTTTTAAACTATGCTTCTTTGAAATAAAAACCATTTGAGTCTGAGCACCATAGCATAAAATATTGCACACAATGACACAGTCCTTAGGTTGTTGACAATTAATTTAGGTCAACTTTTTACAAACAAAATATTAGCGCAAGCATTGATAGTTGTCTTATTTCAGCTATCAATGTGTTATCCCACTAAATACACTTTAATTTTTGTACTTTGGTTTAAAATAAAACTGATGAAAATGCTACTGTATTCCTTACTTAGAATATAGCTTCTTTTTCTATATGAAATACCATTCAGTGATTTCAATCAAAGCCAAAAATCTCATAGACTTAGGGTTTTTTGCTTATTAAATTTAATGATTGCATCAGTTTGGAAACACCTTCCACTTGGCCCGAAATTTATTTGCTTAGAGAATGTCCTAAGATATTGAGAGATTAATTGACTTGCTTCATATCACAGAGTTAAATTGTGTCGGAGATAGGACTTAGACCTGAACCCAGAGCAGAGCCACTGCATTATTTCTGAGCAGTGTTTAAGTTATGACAAACTCTTGGTGTTTGGAACTCTTGGGTAGACCATAGATTGGGGTACTAAGATACTAAGGTAAGCACAGGAGATAATGAGTTGAGAGCTTCCTACTGCTTGAGTTCTATAAATTGATAATTTTGTATGGCCTACAAATAATATTATAAATATACAAATAGCTCTTGGCAGAAAAAAAGGTTTCCCACTCCTGCAGTGGATGAATACAGTTTTGTAATTGTACAGCAGATCAGGTTTTATTTTAGCTTTCCATAAGTTATTCAAGCTCTTTTTTTTCCTTTTAAATTTTATAATTAACTTATGTTTTTATACCACGGTCAGTTTTTATTATTAATTCCCCATTCCACCTCCAAGTTAATCCTTTCCTTATGGCAAAGAAAAACAGATAAGCAAAACTTAATACTATATCTGTTACATACATTATTTTGCACTCATAGTGTTTCATCATTTTTTCCAGATAAAAACTGATCATGGCAATTAATCTGGATTTGGCTACTTTTTAACGTTTTTGTTTATATTATTATAAATGTGTTTATTGTTCTGGTTCTGCTTGCTTTGCTTTTTACCTTTTCAGATAAATCTCATTTTTCTCTGAATCCTTATAATAGTTAATTCTTTTAGCCTGCTGATTTTTCATTACATTCATATATCACAATTTGTTGGGATGTTTCCTAATCAATGAATACTTACTTTATTACTATTATTTTCCTACTATAAAAATATTTATAGGGCCATTGAATGATAAATGTAATATATGATATGCATGACAACAGCAGAGATATGACACTGATTTTTAAGGGATGTTCTCAAGTGTTCCAGGCAAGAAAAGAGAATTTTAGAATTCTGAGCTATAGTTTAGCAGCCTTCTATGGTTATCATGATTTCTTTGGTTAACGGCCAACTAAGTCTCTAAATAAAGAATATACTTTTCTCCATTCTTAAAGCCGAACTTTTTATGTATGCCATTGATTGTAGTAAGTACACACACCCACACCCACAAGCAAAACAAGCCTTTTCAGCCCTTTTGATTCATGCTGCAGAATCACACATTCAATTTACCCAGTTTCATTAGTCCTAAAATATTCTTTTTCTATTTTTATTAGTTTGTATTGTATATTCAGTAGAGTGTTCTAAGAGAATATTTTAAGCACCCAGGTTTTGTAATTTAGCTGTTTTGAAGAAAGATTACCGTAGCATATGGTACTACTATTTGTTTAGTGTTCGTTCTTAGCTGTTATGGACATTAGTAAATAGGAAAAAAAATTGCAACCTAAGACACTAAGCCTGGCTATTCAAAGGATTCCTTTGTTCAGCTAAAGGCAAAGCACTTTGTCTCACTACAAATTGCCAGGTCAGCTTATTGAGTTCTAGTTCTGTATGTGCTTTATTGACGTAAAATATTCTTTGAGATAACTTATACTACCAGAAATCAAAACAAAGTGCTTTAGACTGGGAAAGAAAGAGAGAAATTAAAAAGAAAACCTAGTAGGTTAAATAAATATGCTTTTAGATTTTGAGGTATACCTTTTTAAAGTCAGTTCTTTATAACCTCACAAAATATTAATGGTCTTGTGTTACTTGACCTAAGCAATAACTTGCTAAATGAAATAAAATTAATTTAAATAATTTCTATGTTTTCATATTTATTCCCTTGATAATGGGATGTAGATATCATTGGTCAAAGAAATACCATTATTTCCTTCTTTGCCTAAGATATGTATAAATTGAAAACCTTCAAGTATTATATCAATAGTATTGGAGAAGATGATATTATATAATATTCATGAGTGTGTTTCACATTTTATTTAAGTCAATGTGGAAAATGGCATTTGTTGATTTTAACAAAAGCAATCTTTCATTTTATGCCTGAATTGGCATAGAGTCTGAATTCAGATAAAAATACTTCCTACCATTTCCTCCTTGGAAATTTAGGTTTCTGTGATATTGTTCCTTAATGTTCTTTCTCATTCTTCATTGTGGGATCTTCATGTCACTTAGACTAAGTATGTTCCCCAAGGGTCCGTTGTGAGCCTTCTTCTCAATTCTCTGTCTGTAGTAATGGGCCTTAATTTGGGATCTAAGAGTCTTTAAAATATAGTTGGTTTTCTTTGTAATTCTTTGATTTTATGCTTTCATAAAGTCCATAACAAAAAACATGGTTGATTTTTTTTGTTTGTTTGTTTTTTAAGTATTTATTAAGCACCTACTATGTTCCAGGCAAGATATTAAGAGCTATACAAATTTTATCTCCACTTAACTCACAACAAACCTGGGAGGTAGGTGCTGTTGTTATCATCTCCATTTTACAACTAAGGAAACTGAAGCAGACTAAGTTCAAATGTCTTATCCAGGGTCACAAAGCTAGTAAGTATCTGAAACTGGATTTGAATTCTGATCTTTGTGACTAGTAGCTGTTATCTTGCTTGGTGATCTCATTGGTTCAATTATTATCTCTATACAAGTGATTTGTAGAACTTTCTAAGCATCCTTAATCTCCCCTGAACTACAGTCCTATGACATCAAAGGCTTTTTTTAGGCTCTTTTAAACTGGAGGTCATAAGCATCTGAAATTTAACATGTCTAAAACTACTCATTTCTTCTCTGCCACTTCTCACTTTAATTATTAGTGTATGGATACAGCCTTTTTCCCAATCAATCTAATCTTATTTTTGCCATTACAACTACTCATGTAAAATCTTCTTTCTCCACCCTCCAGCTGCTCTCAAAGTGTGTTGTTTTGCTGAGGCAGTTGGGGTTAAGTGACTTGCCCAGGGAAACACAGCTAGGAAGTGTTAAGTGAATGAAACCAGATTTGAACTCAGGTCCTCCTGAATTCAGGCCTGGTGTTCTATCCACTACGCCATCTAGCAGCCCCTCAATGTGATTTTCTATCACTCTTATTTACATTAATGTGCAGTGGCTCCCTTTTAAAGCCAGAATCAAATATAAAGTCTTCTGATTTTTAATACCGTCCACAGCCAGCTCCTTCGTATTTTTTTAATTTTCTTTTATACCCTTCTCTATACATATTTCCCTTTACTTTTCCCACACTTTTTGATCTAACTTTAATGGCCTACTTTGTTCTTCTTTACCTTGGACACTGTTCCTTTTCAATAGTTGTCTCTCCATGCTTGGAATACTTTTCCTTCTCACCTCTGCCAACTGACTCTTCAAGCTTCCTTCAAAACCCATCTTATAACCACTTTCTGCTGAGAGCCTTTGCTGGTTCTAATCACCGTCACCTCTATCTAGTCTTTATATATCTCATATATACATGGTTGTTTACATGTTTTCTCCTCTATTAAAAATGTGAGCTTTTTAAGGGCAGGAACTTCCTTTCTTTATATTCATAATACTTAGCTTTTTGCCTGGCCCCTAGTAAACATTTAGTAAATGCTTGTTGAGTTACTATATGATTACTAGTTAAAATTTCATTTGAATTAAAATTAAATTTCTTTCTCATGGGGTTGCTTATTGGAAAGGGAAATGAATGAGATTTTCTCAGCTTGTTTACTACTACTTAGAGTATATAGTTGGAACATGTAAAATGTATTTTGAGCCTTGTAGAAATAATAGAAGCATCCCCAGTAAGTACAAAGAAAATTAGAGCAATATTACTCTCTTTCAACTATTATTTGACTGGGTCCTGATTAGTATAAATGATGAATTTCCTAGGAAAGTCTCATTTTAATTTTACTACCTATTTCCATTGGACTAGAGCCAATTACCATATTTTACATAATTAAAACTTTGAGTAGTGTGAATTTGAATACATGTCCTTCCAGAAGACTTGTTATTCAACTAATTAGGAACTACCTAGTTCTAAAAATATTAGCTGTTGTTATTTGCAGGGGACAGGGTGCTGTACTTAGAAATCCCCAGAGAATCAAAAAAGAATATAAATAAGAAAATATTTTCAGCAGGTATACACAATAAATCCATGAAAAGGGGAGAAAAACACAAGAAAGAAAAACAGCAATAACAAAAAAGACATTTAAAGAACACTTAATTCAAGTACTGTGTAAACTACTTGGAAAAATAGGGGAAGAAAAAGTGCTCTCATTCTTTTTATATCACAGTGATGACACCTAAACCAAGAAGGGCCAAAATAGAGAAAAATCATAGACTAATTTCCCTAATGAATATTGATTCAAAAACTATCAGTATAATTGACTTTATCAATAACCAAACTAATAGAAATCATAAGGTTATTTCAATAGTTGCAGAAAAAGCATTTGATGAAATACATAGCCCGTTTGTATTAAAAACACTACAGAACATAGGAATAAATGTAGTTTTTCTTAAATTGATAAGGAGCATCTATCTAAAATCATAAACAAGCATTATATGTAATGGTGATATCCTACAATGTACCTTCCCAGTAAGATCAGAGATCAAATAAGGGTTATCCATTATCACCAGTATTATTTAGTATTGTACTAGAAATGTTAGCTTTAGCAAGAGGGGAAAAAAAGAAATTGAAGGAAATAGAGTAGTGAATCATTGGAATAGGTTAGGCTCATAAGACACAGTAGTCAGTGAGTATAGTTATCTAGTGTTTGAAAAATCCCAAAATTCCATCTTCTGGGATAAAAACTCACTATTTGACAAAAATTGCTGGAAAAACTGAAACAGTGTAGCAAAAACTAGGCATTGATAAACATCTAACACCTTATACCAAGTTAAGTTTGAAATAGTTTCATGTTTTAGATATAAAAGGTGATACTATAAGCAAATTGAACAAGTCTACCACTCAGATCTGTGGAGAAGAGAGAAATTTCTGGCCAAAAAAGAACTAAAGAACATTATAAAATGAGATGGATAATTTTGATTGCATTAAATTAAAAACTTCCTGCACAAACAAAACCAAGGATGCCAAGATTAGAAGGGAAGCAGAAAGCTGGGAAAATTTTTGGTATCCAGTATTTCTGATAAAAGGCCTCATTTCTAAAATATACTGAGAATTGACTCAAATTTATAAGAAAAAGCCATTCCCCAATTGATAAATGGTGAAAGGATATGAACAGATAATTTTTAGATGAAAAAATTAAAGACCATTTCTAGTCATGAAAAAATGTTCTAACTTACTGTTGGTTAGACAAATGCAAATTAAGACAACTCTGAAGTACCACTTCACACTTTTCAGATTGGCTAGCGTGACAAGAAAAGATAATGATAATTTTAGAGGGGATGTGGGAAAATTGGGACACTACACTAATGCATTGTTGGTGGAGTTGCGAAAAGTTTCAAGCATTATGGAGATCAGTTTGGAACTGTGTTGAAAAGTCTTTGAGACTGTGCATACCCTTTGATCTCTACTGGGTCTGTAACCCAAAGAAATCATAAAAGAAGGAGAAAGGACCCACATGTGCAAAAATATTTGTAGCAGCTCTTTTTGTAGTGGGAAGGAACTGGAAATTGAGTGGGTTCCCCTTAGTTGGAAAATGCCTGAATAAGTTATGGTATATGAATGTAATGTAATACTATTGTTCTATAAGAAATGATGAACAGGCTGATTTCAGAAAAGCCTGGAGAGACTTACATGAACTGATACAAAATGAAGTGAGCAGAACCAAGACAACATTGTATACACCAACAACAAGATTATGTGATGATCAACTATGGTGGACTTGGCACTTTTCAACAATGAGGTGATTTAGGCCATTTCCAATAGACTTGTGATGGAGCTTTCTGCATCCACAGAGAACTCTGGAGACTTAAATTGGACCAATTCATAGTATTTTCACTTTTGTTGTTGTTGTTATTGTTTATTTTTTCTTGTAGTGTTTTTTTTTTCCCTTTTGATCTGTTTTTTTCTTATGCAGAATGATGCATATATAAATATGTTTAGAAAAATTGCTTGTTTAACCCGTATCAGATTCCTAGCTGTCTAGAACAAGGAGGAAAGGGGGAAGGAGGGAGAAAAATTTGAAATATAAGGTTTTGCAAAGGTGAATATTGGAAATTATCTTTGCATGTATTTGGAAAAATAAAAACCTATTAAAAATAATAAATGGTAATGATATTATGTGGTAAAACCAGAAAAGTATTCTCAAGTAATTATACTTGAAGAATAGAAAGTTTTTCAAAATATGTATGGAATTTATATGGAGAAAAAACATGATTTATGTGAATTGAGTAAAATATTTTTGTCTAGGAGGAAAAGCCAAATATGAATAATTTAAAGAAAAGTTGGAAAAATTGCTAAGTTGAGCAAGCAGACCCAAGAAGACAAATGCACAGTAACTACAGCCATGTAAATAAAAAGATTGCTAAAAGGAATTTGGAACTTTTAAGTAAAAGCTCTATAGAAGAAAAATAAATGTTTTTCTGTCATAACCAAAAAGAGTAGAATTACTAAGGCAGAATTTGTATACTAGAGAAATGTAATTTCTTTTTTGGATTGTGTATTAAACACAATGTATAAATGTGTATTGATTGGTCATCTTAAAAGGCTTAATTAAAAGTATTATCTTCATTGAAATGAATAAACCGAACAAGTGATTTATCAGTTGTTACACATATACAAATTGTTAGACTCTAGACCCAACCACTGATCCTCAATGTTTTAATATTCTAAAATTTCATTAATTCAGTAAATCAGAAGTAAAACAATGGTTCTGTTAATTTCAAGGTATTTATTCACTGTCTTTTGAGTCAAATAATTCTTCTATCCTTTGATTTAGTAATATCTCTGTCCTCTTTGAGAAAATACAAACATGGTACAAGTATATCAGTGTAGAAATTATTGAAAGATATTTTAGGCCTTTTTGTTGCTTCTATTGTATTTAAATCTTTTGGTAGTTATTAAATCCAGTTGGCAGATTATGTCATTTTACCTAGGAAAAAATTCTAGTCTTATATTTTTATAAATAATGTTCTTGAAAAGTCAGTCTAAGGTACAAATATTTAGACATACTTGGTAGAAACGCACAATTTATTTGATCAAATTCTAGATACAGTCCCTGTGTAAAATAAAGCAATATTATTCATATCTATTTAAAAATTCATTTGTTAATTGCCTATTTTTTAAACAGGAAATTGAGAAAAAAAGGAGGATAGAAGAAGCCTACAAAAATGCTGTGACTGAACTAAAGAAAAAATCCCATTTTGGAGGACCAGATTATGAGGTATGGATTTCATTATTTTTATACAGAAAAAATATTCTTCCCAAAACTCTTAATTTGGAAGCTTCCTTTTCTACCTGGTAGACTATTGAATTCTATTGTTGCCCTTTACCGAGAAAGTTAAAAGAGAACATTAGGAGGGATTAGCAGGTTATTAAATTAAATCTTAGTATTATAAATCAATAACTTAATTTAAAGCAATCAATGCACATTTAATGTTCTTTAATTGCTCAGGAAAATTTTCTAACTTAATTTTTTATCTTCAGAAAAAAAGTTCAAATTCTCCTTCAGACATTTCATAACTTTGTGGCAATGGGTAAATCATCTGGCCCTATAAATCATCTGTGAGACTCTTTAACAACTCCCCAAGACATACATAATATGCTAAGTTAGACTGATTGTAATTTGTCAAAGGAGAGAACTCTCATCAAAAAACATCGAAGTGACCTAATATATTTGAGAATTTGGAGTTTTTCGTTGTAGTAAAAATAGATCACAGAAACAGATCAAGTTATTAGAGTTCTTTACATTAACTCTTTAATTTCAGATAGGATTAACTAAATGTGTTTTCTAACACATTGATTTCCATGATATAGTAAGAGTTTATTATTTTGTAGCCCTCTCCTATCCCCCAATTTAAAAACCCAAACTGCCAATGGAAGAATCTTCCTTTAATTCATTACCCATTCTGTTTTTAAAATAGATGTAGAAAGGGGCAGCTAGATGGCGCAGTGGATAGAGTACCAGCCCTGAAGTCAGGAAGACCTGAGTTCAAATTTGGTCTCAGACATTTAACACTTCCTAGTTGTGTGACCCTGGGCAAGTCACTTAACCCCAATTGCCTCAGCCAAAAAAAAAATAGATAGAGAGGAAGGATTTTCAACTTGATCTGAATTTTAAGATGTTTACCAAGTAATTATTTGAGACTGTTCATAGTACACCACAATTTGCTATTTACAGAACAGGTTTGAAAATTATGCAAAGAATATATTCTCATTTTCAGAATTTCATTTATAGAATGTTATGTATCTAAAATATCATAAGTTCCCCTGTACCTGGAAATAAGTGATGCTCAATAAATGTTAGTGTACTAAATTAGAAAAAAATTTGGGAGAAAAGGCATATTTTGTAATTATAACAAAGATCAAAAGGAACCAAATTGTCTCTTCAGTTAAAATAATCATGGGCAAATTTAATCTATAACTTTTTTTTAGAGTACATTTGAATCACTTAAGTAGATTACTTATGTTAATTTTAGTGCCTACATGTAGATTTTTTTTAGCCCATAAAGCATTCCCAATTTTTTTAGTAGTGTGTTAGACCTAGAACAAATAGACTTCTTGTGTCCCTTTTAACAGAAATAATTTCATAGTTTGATCTTGATGTATAGATCAAGTATAGTAACTTTTTTTTTTCAAGTGGGAAAAACATATAGAGCACATCATCTTAGAATCATATGAAACTATCAAGTCCTCCTTGGTCATAGTGAATCCATGATGGTTAAGTAGAAAGTCACTATTAAAATGAGCGCCCAAATTGAGTTTTATAATGTGAATAAGTCCTTGATGCTTTTTAAAAATAATTTTAGTCCCCTTCACTTGATTTCCTAGGCTAATTGATGTCTTCTCTCTCCCACCTGCCCCCAGCTTCATTAAAATTTTGCTTCTGTATTGAAAATGCCACAATGTAACCTTTATTTTTTTCTTTCTATTTCACAGTATCTGTTATTTCCATCAAGGTCTAGATTCTCAGCCATATATCTTTTTTAAAAAATCTTACCTATGATCTCTTACTCTTTCATCCTATCTTCCATCTTGACTTTATCTTCATTGTAGTCCAGACCCCAGTCTCCTCATACCTAAATTTTTTTTCAATTGTCTACCAACTAGATTTTTTGAATGTAGAGAACTACATTCTCTCTATTTAATCCTACATTTTCCTTCATATTAATATTTCTCTCAGACTAAATTGAATTATGTAAAGAAGATATTTAGGACCTTCTTTGTTTAGGCAGCTTCAAATTCTTAGTTGGTTTTTGCTTTCTGTCTCATGACTTGAAAAACAATTTTTTTTTTTAAAGATATCTATATCTCTTCAAACTTAGAAAGTTTTACTTGTCTTTATGCACACCAACCTATATACTTTCCATATCTTTCTTTCTTTTCTTTTGGCAAGGCAGTTGGGCTTAAGTGACTTTACTCAGGGTCACATAGCTAGTAAGTGTTAAGTGTCTGAGGCTGTATTATGAACTCAGTTCCTCCTGACTTCAGGACCCATGCTCTTTTCACTGCACCATCTAACTGTCCCTTCTGTCTTTCTTAGAGATAATCTTGGTGTAGGGAAATGAGCTCTGGATTTGAAGTCAGTAAAGACCTGATTTCAAATGCTGCCTTTTATCCTTTCTAGCTGTGTGGACATGGGCTTATTTAAACTCCTCTAGAGAATGGTGATAACATCTGTGGTGTCTGCTTCACAGTGCTGTTGTTGAGATTGAGTGAGATTGTGTGTTATGATACTTTGCAAATCCTAAAATGCTACTTAAATATGTTTATTTCTCTTTCCTTTTCTGACAAATGTTCAAATGTGACTTGGATTAGATTTTAGTTTATAGTAACATTGAAACATGGTCCATTAATTTAAGTAACTTTATTGATAAAACATATTGAAAAAATGAAGGCTTCATTCCAAAATCGTAATTAAATTTCTAGAATCTAAGATCTCTTTGAACCTTACTAATCTTATTTACTCACAATACTAATATACCTCATAATTAGAGAATTCTAGATTTATAAGATACATTAGTGGCCATCTAGTCAAAGCTACATCTGAATAAGAATCCTCTCTATGTCATACCTAACAAGTGGTAATTAAGCTACCAAGGAATGTCTTCCAAAGTGTGAGAATATTCTGCTTCCCATTTTTGAATAGATAACTATATCTATTTGGAAACTCTTATTGGTTAGTCTAGATTTTCTTCTTTCCATATTCTGTTTTGGACCTTATGTGATGATACTCATTTAGTTATAGTATTGGTCTACTTTTAAGCAGATTTCTCCTGATTTTGCCAGAGGACAAATTAGGTAAATTCAGGTCCCTCTTCCACATGGCAACTATTCAGATACTTGAGACTGGTCTTCGTGTGTGTCATCTATTTCATTCACCTCAAAATTTGATAAATACAGCATCTGTCTAAATCATTGATGAAAAGGTTAACCAGCAGAAAGCCAAACATAGATCCTTGGTACATTTTGCTGCATACCTTCTTCCAAGTTAATCTATCTTCCATGTTACTCATTTATCCAGTTACTATTCCATATAGGTATACTATTGCCTGTATGTCTTTATCTTATTCACCAGATTGACATGTGATTCTATATTAGATGCACTGCTAAAATCCTGGTAAATTGTATCTATTATTTTCCTGATCTGTCATTCTAGTGCCATTGCCCAGAAAATAAATAAGCTTAATGCAGTATATGTTCTTAATGAAACAGTATTGTTTCTTTGTATTTGCTTTCTTTTCTTTGTGTTTACTCATCATCTATTCAATAATACATTCTAAAATTTAAATTTAAACATTATCAGGAATTCAAATCAAGCTGAATGTCATATAGTTGACAGATTCCATTTTCCTTTTGTTTTGAAAATTGGGACTACATTTGCCCTTCTTTAGTTGTACAATATCAGGTCCATTCCCCATGATCTTTCAGATAACATTGCCAATATTGGTTCAACTATTATTTACTAGTTCTTTAAATATTTAAAGATGAAATTCAACTGGACCAAATGACTAGAACTCAGACATCTTACCTGCTGTCTATTAAATGGCTCTTTTTTGTTCAGCCTTTTCAGATCCAAAGATCACTCTTCTTGGCTTAGAAAGCAGAAGTTAGATAAGAAATAAATATCTTTCTTCTCTTATCAGTTATCCTTGTGCTCTGAATATTCATGCTATTCCTTCTTTGGCTTTGAAAATATTTTCGTTTTCCCTAGCTTTCACACTAGCTTTAACTCATACTGAACTTAACTCTTCTGACATTGTTACAGAATAATCCTATTTCCTTTACCTGCTTTTGTTTTGAGTACATATCTTTAAAACCTCAGTAGGTTGATGAGTTCCCTGTGCATTCATATTGTTCTTTTTATACAACTCCCTTCATGATGATGATTTTGTTTTCAGAATTTCATTCTTGAGATAACTCTCAAAAGACAGATGAAACTAAAAGATATTTCCTTGAAAATAAAATAATGAAACTGATAAACCTTTAGCTAACTTTAATTTAAAAGAAGAAAGAAATAAAATAAAAAATATGAAAAACAAAAGTAAAAAAATTACCAGAACCTACTGTAGTTAAATGTCTATAAGCCTCATGATTCAAAAGAAATGATGCTTTATGTATCCAAAAGGTAAAATTTCCCTCTTTTTGGTTATTGTACCTTTTGAAGGATGTGATTATTATTTAAGGTAGTCAAGAAATTGTTAGCAACTCTGGTTTTGGCAGAGGAAGCACTAGTTCCAGAAGTAGGTAGCCAAGTTTTCTTTATCATGATTTTGTGCCCAAATTATGTGTTGCCCAAACTCTTAATTCTTTTTCTAGTTTCTATCCAGGTGATCCCTAACCATCTTTATATGTTCTTTGTGACATAATCACATTTGTTTTAATTTCCTTGCCATTGCTTATTCTAATTTCCTGAAATGAAATTCTTTCAAACTCTTCTCCTTTAAAGACTCAAGACTACCTTATTTTTCTTTCATGTGACCTTCCTGGTCTAGATCATATTAATTTTCTCTTTCTCTTAATCCTCAAAGGACTCAACTGTTTGATTCATTTAGTATTTAATCAAATATAGTGTTTTTAACCCTGTATGTTACTATTTTTTTTTCAACTGGAATTAGAGCCTTCTTGAAGGCAATGAATTTAATGTGTATAGCTAGTATTGCCCAAAATTTATGATCATTATACGAAGTACATACTAATACTTGAATGAGTGACTATAGAATTATAATGTTTACATATGAGACATTATAATTGTTCTTTAAGTGTAATTAATGGCATCATATCTCAGTAGACTAATTCTAATATATGCTTAATTGTGCTCTTTTTTTTTTTTTTCCCCCATGTGTTGGAAATAGGAAGGTCCAAATAGTCTGATTAATGAGGAGGAATTCTTTGATGCTGTTGAAGCTGCTCTTGACAGACAAGATAAAATAGAAGAACAGGTATTTTTAATAGTATTTTAAGATGAATATTAATGTTGTAAGCATTCTTTCCTATATACAGATAATTTTTTATATTGTTATTTTAAACTAGTGGTTCTGTTTAAGTCAAGAATGAACTTGTCCACATTAATGATTTGAACTTAGAAATGTTTCTGAAGAATATCCTTAATCTCACTTCAGCTCCAATATAGTGGATAAGAAATCATTGGGATTTTTCATTACAAGGCCAGGCTATGACTGAAGTAGAATATTAGGTGTGGGGTGAAAGGTTAATTATGCTTTTTTTTCTTTACCACACAACCAAGCATAGTCTGCAATAAGGGTAATTTAGCTGTAACCCTACACTGTTAGTTTCCTTGTACCTTCCCAGTCCTCACAGAAAGCAAACAAATAAAATACATTTGGGTTGATTAGAGTTAATAAGATTACATTTCCCTAGAGATTCACAGGAAGCTGTAAGGAAAAAAAGGAGCAACAACAGAAAAAAAGTTTCATTTCATAAACAATTTCATAAACAATAATTTACCTAATACTTTCATTTTAATTTCAGATACTGATATGATAATATACTAGAATTTTTGGATATTTTTACTTTCTGTTAAAATATTTTTTGGTGAAAATAAAGTAGTAGATCAGTTCTATCAGTAAAAGAAAACTATAGAGTTATTTTGGGTTCTTTTTTTTGTTTCATTGAATATTTTATATTGAATATTGCTTAAAATGGTATCAGATTTTGGAATTTTGTGGTGTCATTTCATCATAATGCTATTTCTAATGGAATTTTATCTGTAGTACTTTTCAAAAGTATTGCTGGTGAATATAGAAATTTTTCATTAAGTTCTATATAATTATTGATAGGCATTGTGGTATAATGGATATAAATAGCCTCAGAGTTAGGAAAACTGGGTTCAAGGATTGCCCTTACCCATTGGCAATACTGAACTTGGGCAAGTCACTTAATTTCTTGCTTGTACCATAGCAACTCTAAAAGCTACAAAAGAACAGCTACTTGTCTTTGCTAGAGGAAATTTCCCTACTGGAAGTTTCCTACACCAAGTAAATACTTCTTTATGGAATATGTTTTGTATGTATGCATACTTCCAATATGTTTTACATGTATACTTAACACTAAAATAAATAGAAGTAGGATTATTCTGCTTCTCCTTTAAAAATATCTTAGCTCATTCTTCTTTTATCAATACGATGCATTAATTTCACAATTAAAAGAGAAATAGTTTGAGTATTTATTTTACTTAGTAATAATGTGAAAGAAAAATGGCTCCCAATTTAAGATAACCTGCATTACCATTCCCCTTTCCCTCTCCAAAAAGATTTATAGTTCTGTAATAATGACACAAATTAGCTAAAATCAGTCTATTTCTTTTATGTTGTATTACTATGATCTTCTGTTTTTATGCTGAATATCTTATTTCAATCCCTGTCCCTGTCACTTTTTCCATTCTCTTCAGCTTTTCCTCACCTTTATTCTCTTATTAGTTCTAACAGTTGCTTGTATATAATCAATTGATTCTGCTTGCCATTCATTCTCTCCTTTAATTTATTTACATAAATTATTATCCTTAAAGCAGAGGTGTTGTTACCATGTCACTTTTCTCTCCATTTTCTCTAGGATAAAATACAAAAACCTCTTTATCATTCACTGACCTTCATAGTGTAGCTTTATATAATAGAGAAATTAAATATCAGTCTCCATAATCTGTATTTCAGGAAAACTCGACTCTGTGCTCTTCCCTGTGTTTGGCATTTCATCTCCTACCTCCATATATCTTTATATAAACCTTAACCTCAGACCTGGAACATTTTCTTCCTTCCACATCTTCAGAATGAACTTTAGTTCTCTTCAGGGCTTAGTTGAAATACCATGTCCTTTAAGAATCCTTTTTAGAATTCCTCAAATGTTAGTGTTGTATCTAACCCATTCCACTACCTCTATGACTATATTTTGTGTATCTCTTATATTTACTTTCTTTTTTCCAACTTGTTTAATATTTAGGGTCCATAAGGCTATATACTAACCTATGTTGCTGAAATTAGTAAAGCAAGTGTGTATGTTACCTTCCCTCAGAAAGTATAGTCATTTATTTTCTTAATTATGATTATGGGGCAATTTACTCTGAGCCTATTTACTTAGAGGTAGAAGAGAGATGATAATATTAAATTGTTTCATAGGATCTTATTTGAATAAGAGCTAGAATCATTTAAACCTGCTCCCCTCATTATAGTAGATGAACTATACATACTTACTTGTGACCATGTCATCTCCCATGCTAGATTATAAGCTCCTTAAGAAGCAAGGACTGCTCACTTTTTGTAGATGTGTTCTCAGTGCCCAGTACATTTCTGGGCACAGTCGGCAATTAACTAGTGCTTGTTGACTTTTGCTTTTTAAATCAATTACATTAGCTTTATTTCCATCAATGGAATCTGAAATAAAACATTTCTTTTAACTTGATCTGATTTCGGGCTGTCTTAATCCAGCAGTATTGCAGCTGACCTCTTTCACCACTAGAAGGCATAGTATGACTTTAAGGTGTTTCTTGTATGTAATTTTGACTGCTTCAGTAGTTAAAAGTAGAAGGTATTTAGCAAGTAAATATTTGTTGATCTTGTAGGTCTATAAGAGACCTCATCTGTAAAATTAAGGAACATACCTGTACTGTCCCCCAGTGTTTTTATATTAAGGTAGTCCTTTTGTTAAAAGGTGGATCTTGCTATGCCTACTGATTTCTTTGTAATTTAAAACTGGCCTGTGTTTCTCCTATGAATGGTGTTTTTGTAGCCAAAATCCAAATATTTTAGGTTGAGGTAGATGTATGGGGCATTTAAAGGTTAAGTGATTGCCACACCCAATCTATGGCAGAGGCAGAACTTAAAACCCTGGGCTTCCTTACTTAGAGACCAGTTCTCTGTCCAACACATGATGCTGCTTTTTTTTTTTTTTTTTTTTAACTAATGAAACTGAAGCCCAGAAAATGACTTATTGTGCTTAGTTCAGGTAATAAACAGAGGACTCTACCCTCAATCTTTCATCCCTTCCATTCACTCTTCATTATATATTCTGGTACTATAAAATAAAATCTTATAGTTACAAAGCAGGTATTGCTTATTCATTTTATTATCACATCATCTCTTATAACATAGGCAGTATAGTATTATTATGTGAAAACTAAGGCTCAGAAGGGTTAAGGAAAAGATACTGATCAGATCAAAGAGAAAATTAGTGTAGTCTGAAGACAATGACCAGTTCATGGACTAAGACAGTAGTGGTTGTATGGGTGGGCAAATTAGTGACAGAATGGGCAGGTATGAAATGGTTAGATTTAGCAAAATAAAGCATTTTATTATTATTAATTTTTCCCTATATTTTATGTATTTATATATACTGAGTGTTCAATAACCAGTAATGGTATCTGTTCTTGGGCTACAAAATATTTTTAAAATATTCTTTTTCCTCCAGTCACAGAGTGAAAAGAGCAGATTGCATTGGCCTACATCCCTACCACCATCTAGTGATGTTTATTCTTCTATGGGTACTCATAGATTTGCTCAACAGGTAAGACAAGTTAATTTTAGAATTTTTAGAAAGTTATGCCATATAACTTTGTCTTTAGCTTTTGAAAATTATATAGATTTTGTGCTATAATTTATATAACTTCCTAAGTAAATTTATCAGTTACTTTTCACTTCAAAAATCACTTAAGAAAATTATGTATATTTGTTGTACTCTGTATCTTTGCCATTTTCTTCTCTCTGTTCTTTCACTGTACCTACCAAATAAAACAAAACCCTTCTAAATGCATTTTTCTTTCTTTCTTTTTTTTTTTTTAATAAAAAAATTAGCCAGAAATAGAAAACAAGCAAACTTGATCAATGCTCTTCATCATCAGGGTTAAGTGACATTTTTCAGTGTACTGGAAAAAGCTATATTCCTTATTAAAAAAAATATTGAAGCAAAATACATAATAGGTACATGAAGTCAGCACTTTTTGCTGTGCTTATTTCGTATGGTGCTTTGTTTTTCCTTTTCTTTATCTTGTGTTTGGAAGTTGGTACTGAATGCTCTATTGTGCCTTTGTTCTGATTACTTGGTTTTTTCTTTGTCTGTCTCTGGTAGCCCTATAGTCGCTCTTCCTCCATGTCTTCCATTGATCTAGTCAGTGCCTCTGATGATGTTCACAGATTCAGCGCACAGGTACTGTACAAATGCATGGAGTGAACTTTGAGTTATGTGCTATGTTTCATCCTATTTTTCTAGTTCTTGGAATTCTTTGGGTTAGGTCACTTGGTTTTTTGGTTCTAAATCATTAACAAGAAGCAATAAAAAAGCATTCTTTATCTACTAAATAGTTATTCTTCCATGCATGCTTGTACTCTTTTGACCTCCTGGAGCATACATGAACAAGGAATTTGAATGTTTTTCATTTAACATGCTATATATTAACTGGATCTTCATATAAGATACCACAGTAGAGGAGATGTTAGGACTAAATGATATGGATTTGTTATAATAATAATAATACAATTGAATTATAACCAGTACAATAACTTCAAAACTATAATTTGAAGAAGGAAGTAAATTTTTTGCTACCTTTAAGGTTTCAGCTTCTTACTCATGGTCATTCTAGCACTGTACAATTCTTAGGTTAGCTTACATTTTACTTATACCAGAGGGTTTTTAATACTAAATCAGTAAATTGACATTCTAATATATGTAATCATGGAATCTAGAGGTCAAAGGAACCTTGGAGAGGTTATCTAGTCCACCCCTTTTATTTTACAGATAAACTGAAACTCATTTTTATCTAGGTTTTTTTTTTTTCCCCAGTGCATTAGAAAATAGTTTTTGAAGTTAGGTATTTAAGAAGAGCTAGTAGCTTGCCTCTCTTCCTCCCCCTCCCTCCTCTCCTTCTCCTCTCTATTGAATTATCTGATTTTGGATGGGAGATGGGATAGTAACTGAAAAGGTCCAAAGCATACAACATAAGCTGAGCACTGAGCAATCAGAGAACTGGAAAAAAAGTGACAATAGCACACATTCACCTAATTGACAATGCCCAAGGATTTTTCTGTTTTGCTGGTAATTTATCTACTCTTACTGTTATAGTTCAATACCTAAATACGGCTACTAGCTTTGTGATTTTTATTTATTTATTTATTTTTTTAATGACCCCAAAAGACCACATATCTTGTTCTGGCCAGTTGTCTTGTAATATACTGGGCCTAACAAGATATTAAGCATTTATCAAGCACTTAATTTATGCAAGGCTCATAGTGAAACATAGAAAATAGTAAATGTTGAATGATCAATTTCTGCTGCAAATTTCTATTGTGAATCTAGCACCACTACTAGAAAAATTAATTTATTAATGTAATAAATAATATGTAGTTGCTAATATTACCTTAGTTATTTGATATCAATACCCTCCATTTTTATAACTATTTTTGGTGCATAAACTATTAAATCTATACCACTATTTCTCTTGTTTAGTATTATATATGACTGCAATAAATTTTTCTCTCTATGGGCCAGTGAAGTAATTTGGGAGAGGTAATGCTAATGGTATATATCTATATCTATATATACTTTATAAATTTCTGAATATTCAGAAAAATTTTAGCTCTTAAAAAAAGCTTTTGGCATAGTATGAAACAGATTTTCCAATTATAATTTTACATGTAAGTCAGATTTATGTCAATTTTTTTTTCTGAAATTGGAATAGGAAGAGAAATTTAAAACTGATAGCCTTTTTAAAAAACATGTATCTTTAAAAGTTTTTTTGTCTTGAACATATTAACATATTAGTGTCCTTCCCCACAATATTTCAGTGTTTGTCAGGATAGATTTTGTTGTGAAATGTAAAAACAGATGAATTTGTTCTGTGTAGCTCATTTAGAAAAGCAGAAGTAAATCTAATCAGAAATTACCCTCATACAATTCATCTGTTCTGGAAATTTCAACTGTTTCTCTGTCTTCTATATTTTCCATGAATACATATTTTGTAAAAAGTAAATTAGTAGATTTTTCCAAATATCCATAACAAATCTATGACAAAGCTAGAACTCAAAAAGTATTATTATTAGTATTCTAAGTCTGCTCTACATGAATAAAAATAGCTAAAAATCCTTAGAGTTCATTTACTTTTTCTCTACCCTTTTCCCTTTAATATTATGAAAACAGAAGCTGCAAAGAAGAGATGGAAGATTTAGAGGTGCTTGTCTGAGCTTGCTTATGATTGGGGTGTGTCAAATTAGAGCTCTGCTGGTGTAATTCCTTTTCTTGTGTTTGTGTTTCCTGTGCTCAAGGTGAATTAGAGTCTTTACACCCAGGTAACTACATTCCAGTGACAGATAAAGAAAAAAATAATAAAGAATAGCACTGACTTGTTGAGCTCAACCACTTGGATTATGGTTAACAAGCTCCTAATTGAGTTTGACCGCTCCATGAAGTTTATGAGTACCTTGAGTTTAGTATTGGTGATTATTACACTTGTTAAAATTATTCTCTAGGGTAGGGCTTGTTAAACTTTTTCTGCTTGTGATGTCTTTTAGCCCAAGACCTTCATATGACCCTGGTTATATCAGCATATAATATAAGTATACAGATCAAACATTTGCTGATAATACATCATAATTTCATGACCCTATTTGGGGATGCAACCATAGTTTAAGAAGCTTTGCTCTAGGAACTCTTCTAACTCAACATTATATAATAATGAAAGTCTTATTGATGATTTATCAAAGGAAATAGTTTCATGTATTGTTACAGGGCATGATGGCAAATCATCTCATTATTTTAATTACCCTTTGGACATTTACCGTGTTGTTAGTGTCTTCTTTCAAAATAACCAAAATAAGCATACCACTTAAGATATCCTTTCACTAGAGCAGAATATAAAAGGATATAAGAGGCCCCAGTGAAGATGGGGCCTCTTAATGCAGCCAAAGAGCTTGTTAGTTTTTGATTTCTAATAGAGTGATCTGTTAACTCATTTTCACTTTGTAATCCACTGTACTTCCCAGATCTTTTTCAAAGGAATTTTTGTCTAGCCATACTTCTTTCATCTTAAACCTGTTTGTTTGTTTGTTTTTAACCCAACTTGAGAACTTTGCACCCCTGCATTTTCTTATTAGATATAGCTAAATGTTTTGGCTAGTTAAGATCTTTTTGTATACTGTTATGACAACTTACTTATCTTTCCTAGTTTTGGTTATTCCTAAATTTGATGGGCATTCTAACTATGTCTTCATCCAGATATTTCAAGTTTTCCCCACAAATTCCCCACAAAAAAGCCATTAATGATTATTTTTTTTCTAAGTCTGAAGAGTCATAGCATCCCAAGAAAATTTAAAAAGCAACCAAACATTTTATTAACAAAAAGACATGAAAAGTGCCACAAAGTTCTACTTATTGAGCCAGACTGTACAATGATCCATTGAATAAGTTGAGAATCAAATCAAGAAGGCTATTGTCTTGGGATTTTTATCTTTGTGTGGTATGGAATCAAGTTAAGTTCAAAATAAATAAAAATGTGCATTACTTCTCTAACCTATTAAGTTATAAGATCTGCTCTTGCCATTGAATTATTATTATTTTTTTAAATCAATGTCATTGATAAACTACTGAAGTTGAAGTTTAAGCATTCAGGTTCTGGACCATAGCCAATTAATATCATTTCAGTGTTGACATATAGTAACACAGTTTTTCTGAAGTGGTCATGGGTAAAAAATGGCTCATAGAATAATTGAGTAAGGATAACAAAAAAATAAGAAGCAAAGAGAACAGAAGCAACACTCCAAAGATGAAACAAAAAGAATTTTGAATAAAAATGTGCATGTAATCTGACATGTAGCTATCAGGAATGGGGGGAAAAAAAAGCAAATATAATTGTGTGTGTGTGTGTGTGTGTGTGTGTGTGTGTATTAACCACCTTTTTCCTCCATCCTGTGTTCATATCACTTGTTATCAGTTGTTTCATGCCAGACTGACTAGAAGTATGGTTTCTGAAGTTATACTTTTTTTTTTTTTTTTTTGCTGAGGCAGTTGGGGTTAGGTGACTTGCCTAGGGTCACATAGCTAGGAAGGGTTAAGTGTCTGGGATCAGATTTTAACTCAGGTCTTCTTGACTTCAAGGCTGGTGCTCTATCCACTGTGCCACCCAGCTGCCCCTAAAGTTATACTTAATTGTAATAAATATATATTGACTACCAGTCACCTAAAAAATAGTTGTTGAATCTTCATATGATTGGTATGAATATTGATTATTGGTATTGAATATTCATATGATTGTTTTTTACATTACCATCATTTTTATAATTGTGCCTCCCAGCCCAGAGAGCCATCCCACTCTACTGCAGAATTTTGAAACAAAGACAGTTCAACAAAATCACTTAATTGTTTAGTATATGCAGTGCTCTATACCCATATTCCTGTACCCCACCTTTATAAAGAAAGTTTGGAGATATGTCTTCTTAATTCTTTTCTAGGGAACTTTAATTGATGGGTTAAAACCCTTTGATAATGTGAGATACTAGTTCAGACAAACATAGAACCATCAATAGATGAAATATAATTAAATCAATGTGTTAATCATGATCCAGTTGCATAATAAAACGGGCTTGTGCACCCCTTTTGGCCTTGGTCATCTCTAAGTACCTGTTTGATGTGCCTAAGTGAAGAAAAACTTTTTATTGTCTCTACTTTCTCACTTTCCACTCTTTCACTCCCTTCTTTGCAATATGGCTTCTATTTCTTTCATCAGTGATTGATCTCTCACTGAAAATTTAATGGCCCTTTTTCTATCCTTGCCCTTTTTGACCTCTCTGAATTAGCTTTCTTTCTGGAGAGACTACTTCCCTGGGGTTTCATGAAATTCTCCATTTTCTAATCCATACCTGTCTTACTGATTCTTCTGTCTCCTTTAAGTATTATCATATATGTCTTTCCCTCTATCTGAGTATATCCCAGAGTACTCTTCTGAGCCCTTTTCTCTAATGATGATTTCATTTTCTGTAAAATCAATTATTATCTCTTGGTAGATGATTTACAAATCTACATATTCAGCCCTCGAATTCTGACCCTAGTCCTGCACATCCAACTTGCTGCTGGACAACTATACCCACTCAGTTAGCCCATAGGCATCTCAAATTGAATATATTCAAAATTGTGCACCATCTTTTTCCACTAAATTTCTCTCTTCTTCCTGCCTTCCCTATTTCTTTTGAATGTGTCACCATTCTTCAGGCCACCTGGGTTTGAAACCTAGGAACCACCCTCAATTCTTTTGTCCCTTACTCCCCAATAGCCAATCAACTGAGTGCTTATCATTTCTACTTAGATAGCATCTCTTAGAACAATTCATTTCTTTTCTTCTCGTGTGACTACCACTCTAAATTCTCAACTGAATTACTGTAATAGTCTCCTAATTAGACTCCTGAATCCAACCCTTCTTGTTTCCAATTGATTTACCTAAAGCATAAATCTGACCCTGTCATTCTGTTGTTCACAAAGCTTTGATGGCTGCCCATTGATTATAGGATAAAATATGTTTCTAGTGTTGAAAGTCCTTTATAAATCTGGTTCTGGGCTGATTACACATTACTTTCTGTTTACACTTTCTTTTCCAATCATACTTACCTTTTCTTATGGACATCTTGCTGACTAACTTTTCTGTCTTTATATACACCACTTCCTATGCCTGTTACGATTTTCCTCCTTTACCTCTTCTTCTTGGAACTCTTAGCTTTCTTCAAGTTTCGGCACAAGTACTGCTAACAGGAAATCCTTTCCTAATATTCTAGTTTTCAGTGTTCCTCCTCAAAAAATTACTTTGTGTTTAGTTTATATTTTCTGTAAATGATTGTTTCCCCTCATTCTTCCCTCTTACCCAACCTGTTCTCACCCACAATAGAACACGAACTCCTTTGTAGCAGGCATTATTTTTTTTGGTCTTTGTGACCTCCACATTTGGTATCTGCATATGTATGTATAGTCGGACGAAATAAATCTTTGTTAAATTGAGGTATATACAAGTGAATTTTTCACATAGGTGCTGTTATAGCTGTTGGTAACTTTAAAAAACTATTGGTATTCCTACAAGAACAAATTTTACTTTGTCTTTGACATAACTAAAGCCTCCAAAAAGAAGTTGGGAAGGTGATAAGAAAAATTTCACTTATAAAAACTAAGTGTCTTATGGTTTGCCAAAATTGGACACTGGTTTGTGAGGTTACACTTATTTTAGTTTCACTGACTTTTGATATATATTCCCCTATAAGAAGAATTTCTTTTGTCATCTGTTCCTTAACAGCAGCATTGCTCACTACCTTTAATCTGAGTTCAGTTTACATGTCTTCCAATGTGTCTTTGTGTGTTACTCTTTGCCTCATGATGTAGTAGTTGCATGTTTTTTTTGTTTGTTTTTTATATATCCTTGATGTGGGTGAACTGACCCCCCCTACCATGTTCCCATATTTGGGACTAAATGTAGGTCTCTCTCAATTAGTGGGAATTTTAAGTAGTATACTTAAGTATACTAGTAATGAGATTTTCTTGAAAAAAAAAAAAGACATGCTATATGTATATTAAAATTTTTTTTAAACCTACTATTATATTAAAAAACTCAGCTTTTATACTAGTCAAAAGTATGGTCAATTTGGGGACCAGATTGATTTCTTATTAAATTTATCCACACAACTCCTTTTCACCTGAGAAATTTTTATATAACCCTGAGTATATAGGTATATAAAATAGGTATACAAGTCAAACATTTACTGATAAATCATAAATATAGCAACTCCAGCATTCAGTTTGTACCCCAGATGGGGTTGTGACTCATAGTTAAAACTATGTAAAACAATGTAAATTTTGGAGGACATGCCAATCTTCCTTCATATACAAAGGGTTTTTTCATTTAAGAATTTCTTACATAAATGAAATCACAGGTCTAGTCCCTCGCCCTATACTAATGATATAGATTTTTTTTAAATGCTCTAGCAGAGATGTCACCATGGGACTTGAAATACTCCTCAGTACTGCTTGAACCACATTAAAATATCATTGGAAAATATTTAGTAAAATAGATAAAAATACAATAAAATAGATAATATTACATTTTTAAAGTATGTCAGATATGCTGATCTCAGGGATTCTTATATGTGGATTAGTGGCCCCTCTTTCTATTTGAGTTTTACAGTATTGCTATAGCAGTTCAGCATATCTGCTTGGAACTTTTATTTCCTTGTAGCTACAAATAAAAACAACCATTTCCATTTATGGTACCTAAATATTAAGTTGTTTTAGTATGTTAATTCCAGTCTTCCTAACAATGAATGGTTTATGGAATTTCTTGGGTAGTTCATAATGATATTGTTGACATGTAATCTATTCCCATTTTTTAGACAAAAAGTTTTTTCTCAAACTGAGATACTGAAGGATAGAAGTAAAGTACATATCCCTTTAAACACATAAACAACTTTTGATGTCACTGAAAATTATTTGAGCAGAACTTTTGCTCTACAGAATTCAATTCTGTTTAAGAACTTTTTTTGTGCAGGGCATTAATACAAAAGCAAATGAAGTAGTACCTGCCCTTAAGGAGCTGGCTTTCATCCAGAGGAGGTGATAAGTTCTATGCATAAGTAAACACAAGTTAATTTGAAGCAGGGGGGAAAAAAAACCCCACTAATAACTGAGGAGATTAGAAGAAAGCATTAGAGAAAAAATTATATTTGAGCCGGGCATAAGGTCTTTGAAACTGAGATGTAGGATGGCATTCCTGGTTTGAGGGACTTCTTTACAACGGTATATGGAGGTAGGAGATGGAATGTAAAGCTTAAAGAATAGTTAGTAATTCCAGTCTAACTAGAACTCCAAGTATATGAAAGGAAGTAATGAAATGAGGCTGAAGCCAGAATGGAGGAATTTAAATGCCAAACTGATGAATTTGTATTTTATACCTGAGGTCAACAGGAGCCACTAACACTGCAGGTTGTTGAGTAGGAGAGTGACATATTCAGTTCTGTACCTTAGGAAGATTAATAGCTATGTGGAAAGGGGTTGGTGAGTAGAAAGACAAAGCAGAATTCTTAACTGAATCCTTTGCAAAATAACCCTTGTATATTTAATTTATTTCTGGGTCAAGTTGTTTTCCTTGTGTGTGTCTGTGTCTGTCTCTGTGTACTTTTAGAACCAAAAGTGTTGATCTAGCAGATACGTTTTACATACACAGCATCCAAAACAAAAAATGTTTCTTAAATCTGTGTGAATTTATGGTCAAATGAGCCAAATCTGTTTAAACTGACTTTAATTTTTGTCTTACTGATCAGAAAAACAGACTTGATTTTCTATGCATTAATTTCTATGTTCCCGTTTTATACTTATAGTAAATATTTGAAATGTTACAAGTTTTAGGGTTGTGTGTTGTTAAAAATATCAGCTTTTAGTAATAAGAGAAATAATATATTCACGTCATGAACATTCTGGAATTTAGTGCTAAAATTATAGAACTTCATTTGTCTCTTTTAATTGTCTCAGGTAGAAACATTTACAAATTGTGTTTTCAATAACAGTTTTCTATGTACTTTGGAAGACCTTAGAGAAAATATAAGTGAATGAATAAAATGAATAAAGATCATGTATTAACTACAGGGGTGGGGGAGGAAAGGAGGAAGAAAAAAAAGGAGGAAAGAAGAAAATGGTTGGGTTGAAAATTTCCAGGGAGTATGGAGTCAGATGGCTTAGATTTTACTAATTATTCAGCCAACAAACATTTATTAATTGCTTACAGTGTGCCAGGCACTGCCAATTTCTTGAGATACAAAGAAAAGGAAAAACATAGACTTTGCCATCAGGTTCCATTGGCAGGAAACAACATGTAAACAACTTTATATAGCTCAGTAGCTACATAATGGAACATGAATAGAGTGTGGGACTTGAATTCAAGAAGTCCGGAGTTTGAATTCTTTTTCTTAGTAGCAATGTGACTCTGGGCAATTCACTTAACTTTCTTTAGATTTAGTTTCCTCATTTATAAAATGGTTATAATAATAGTACCTGCCTGGTAGGGTTGTTGTGAGGATCAAATGAGTTAACATAGATAAAGCACTTTCAAAACCTTATAGCATTAACTAAGTGCTAACTACACATTATATAAATGTGAGATGTGTATATAGAGGGTAATCTTAGAGGTGTAAAACATGGAAGAAGGTGGTAGATGAAGTAAAGACCAGGAAAGACTCCTTGAGAGATTTATTTGAACTTAAGTCTGGAAGGAAGCCAAGGGAGCCAAAAGGCTAAATTATTGGAGAGAGCATTCCAGGCACAAATAGGAAAGCCAGTCAGAACTAAAAACTTTAATGTCCATTGCCCCAGAAGGACAATGGGAGAGACAGGATGAGAAAGTGAATATGATTGGAGGTAGAGAGGATGTGCTAAAGATGGAGGTGTGGTGATCAAAGGCTTAATGTAGAGAAGGATTAATCTTGGCAAGGATAAAAACTACTTTATTATCAAAAACTATAGTAAAAGAAAAGAAAGATTGACATCAAGGACTTTACATTGAATAGAAAGGAAGAGGGAATTTACAGTGATTGGTGCCTGCTTAGAAAAGATAAAATGAAATGAACCTTTCAACAGTGAAAAGTTGTCTTTTTGATAGCATGCATTTCTAGGATCATTTTTGGTATAAATCTGAAATAGTTCATCAGTTTTAGTCATGCTGTTTGATCATGGTAGTTTGGCAGAAATGGGGCTTGTACGTTTTTTGCAATTATGAAACAATTTGACTATTTTTTGTCTTCAGATGAGTAGGAGTAACTACCTTATGATCCAGAGGCAGAAGTGTTTAAACCTCATAAAGAGAAATTCTGATAGTGTATATAACAAAAGAATGAAATACGAAGTATTGTTAAAGAAATAAAGATTATTTTATTATTTCCTTTGGAAATCTTTAACTAATATAATCCTCTCTCTAGGATATCTTATCAGTAGTTCTGCCCTAATATGGGGACATTGGACTAGATACCACATAATTAGAGGAAGGAGAGAGCATTAACTATGGTGGATATTAGGGAGGGCTTTACAGAGAAAATAACTCTTCACCAAAATCTTAAAGGAGGCTCAGCATTCTACCCTTTATATTCCATATTCATTTTATGTCAGAACATGTCTGAATAAAATCATTCACTAGAGGATAATAGGTAATATGGATTTTATTTTTTCAAAAAAGTTTATTTAAGCATGCATAACATTAAGCGATATAAAATGTTTTTCCTGCCTGGAATATTTTCCCTTATTTACATCTTTTCATTCTCCTTCTTGACCCTCACATCTTTAATTAACCTGAAAAATCTGGAATGTGGGCTAATTTTACAGCATTATATACAGCTACTAACTAATACCTGGAGCTCAGCTTCCCAAGAGCACCATTTTTGAAACTTAGTAAATTAAGTGAGGCTGTACCTTAACTATAAATGGAATTTGGATTCTTATAATGCTTCTGTTCTTCATTTAAAGGTTGAAGAGATGGTGAAGAACCATATGACTTACTCATTACAGGATGTAGGCGGAGATGCCAATTGGCAATTGGTGGTAGAAGAAGGAGAGATGAAGGTAACACCCATTAAATAATTTAGAAATCAATGTAAGAATTTGTAATTTGTTTAACATTTTACTAACATAGAGAACATGAACATAACATGGCATAAAGTTTAGGCCCTGCCTAAAAAAGTACAAAATATTTTTTCTTGGCCCTGGTGTCAGGTATCGTATGAGGAACTGCAGGTTTTTTTAATCTTTTGATTTTGGTAATATTATTTATATGTCCTACTCATAGACTATTTATCCATCTTCATGAATCAAAGTTATGAGGATTTGGAAAAAATATATAGAATTGAATTTTAAGCATATGGCAGACTTAGATTGAATTTCATAATTTACACACTCAACATTTTTTCTTTTTTAAAAAAACTGATTCTATTATGTATTGCACCATCATCTTTTTTTTCTTTTTTAAATTTCTTTTTAGTTTATTTTTAATACACATTGGTAGAGAAAAAATCAGAGGAAAAGGCAAAAACCATGAGAGAGATAAAAAGACAGAAAAAAGAAAGTGAACATAACATGTGTTGATTTATATTCAATCTCCTTAATTCATTTTCTCCATAGTTATTTCTTTGCCTCTTATGGCTACACATCTCTCTCTGCAACTAAATTGTAGCTAAGAAAAACTATTGAGT
>JAJPUD010000243.1:0-84438 GCA_023553655.1 Myrmecobius fasciatus
GAATCTTAAACGTAATCTTACTGGTATATGAAATGAATACAATTGTTGAGTAATTTGAACATTCCTTGGCATTGTCTTTCTTTAGGATTAAGAATGTAAACTGATCTTTTCCAATCCAGTGACCACTAATGGGTTTTCTAAATTTTCTGGCACATTGAGTGCAGCAGTTTAATAGAGTCATCTTTTAGGATTTTAAATAGCTTAGCTGGAATTCCATCACTCCACTAGCCTTATTGTTAACAATTCTTCCTAAACTCTGGCTCTAGATCAGTTATCACACCAAGGAGGTTATGGGTAATATTAAGATCTTTCTTGTACAAGTCTTTTTTTGTGTGTATTCTTGCCACCTCTTCTTAATCTTTTCTTCTTCTATTAAGTCCCCACTACTTTTGTCTTTTATTATATCCATTTTTGCATGAAATGTTCCCTTGATATCTCTAATTTTCCTGAAGACTTGAAGACATATTAAAGACTTCATGAGTTTTTTATTGCAAAATTCAGACTTAAATTAAAGAAAGCAGGGAAAATTACCAGACCATCTAGGCATGACCTAAATAACATCTTTTATGAATATGAAGTAGATGTGAAGAATAGATTTAAGGGATTAAATCTGGTAGCTAGAGTGCCTGAAGAACTATGGACAGAGCTTTGCAATATTGTGTAGGAGTAGTAACAACAATAGCAAAAAATCCCAAAGGAAAAGAAAAGCAGGAAAGCAAAATAACTGTTTGATGAGATTTTATAAGTAGCTGAGGGGGAAAAAAGGAAGTAAAAAGGAAAGGAGAAGGGGAAAGATGTACCCAGCAGAATTCAGAATTGCAGAGAATAGTCAAGAAGAGAGATTTTTTTGTTGTTTTTTAAAGAGCGATGCAAAGAAATAAAAAAAAATACTAAAAAGGGAAAGAAAAGAGATCTCTGAGAAAATCAGAGATGTCAAGGGAATGTTTAATGCAAAAATGAACGTGGAAAAAGTCAAAGCACTTTACATATGTAAATTCATTTGATCCTCTCAATGATTTGGAGAAATAGATATAATTATTACCCCATTTTAGAGATGAGGAAACTGACATCTGGGAGAGTTTAAGTAATTTGTCCAGTATCACAAAGACTCTGATTAAGTAGAGAGTTGGAGGTAGGACATTCTAAATAGTTACTGAAGTATATCAGCAATGAGACAAGAATGGTATAATCCAGAAACAGCAAGAATATCACCTGGATGGTGTCAAAGGTACATGGAAGGGAGTAGTCAGAGAATATTCTGGGAGGATTCTCTGGATTATGGAGAGCTTTGAATGCCAGGCTGGGAAATATGGGGTTAATCTTATACTCAGTGAGAGTCACCAAAGATTATTGATTATGGGGATGACAAGGATACTGAGAGATAATTGGATAACTTTTTAATCATTCTCCCTCAGTTAAATATCAGCTCAGTTTGCCATCCCATCCCCCGATGAAAGTGAGACTGAGATAAGATAATGCATGAGAAAGTGCTTTGTGAAATATAAAGCAGGTAAGTCAACCAACAAAAGTTGGGGATTCACCCCACAATTTGAACCTTTCCCAGAATGTCTCAGCTAGACTTGAGGAGGAGGAAATCCCAGAGTAAGAGTGATAACCAAAATGTAGGTTAGAAATGTGGTTGTAATTAAGGGACTAGAGAAAGGGAGGCAAGCTCCAGAGAGAGAGAGGGAAAATAAATCCATTGATAGGACTCCTTTCCAAGTTCCTGAGAAGAGCTTGCCCTTACTTCCTGGTGGACACAGTTGAGCAGCACAACATACAGTCTCTTTGAAAAGGACTTGGGAAAAGCCCATATTAAAAAATGTTGTCTGTCTCTGTGGCTTGATGGACAGAGCATGTAATTACCTTCCAGTGGGAGTTCCACATCTGTTAGAGTTCAATCACCTTCCCTCTCTTGGGGAATGGGTATGGTTTCCGAATAGAGAGCCAAGTCAGGCCGCACAGCCTGTTCCCACCAGTTTCTCTCTGTTTCGGAGGAAGCAAGACAGTTAGAAATGAGGGATCCAGGCCATCCTGTCCCCTCCTGGGGTTGGAGCAAAATGCCATTCATTCAGCAAGTCCCCTGCAGTAAACATCCCTTTTGGAAGTGGGGATAGGATGGGGAGGGTGTGTATGTTTCGGGATGAGGGAGCAAGGCTAGTGGACTGCTGAATAAACAATCTATTATACCAAAGAAAACAGACATAAGTCACTGCTGTCCTCTGTGAAGGCCATTTGGCTCAGCAGCTGCTCCTCCCCCTCACTACAGGACAGTGGTTTTTCCTCGAGCAATGAAAACATTTGGGATTTAAAAGAAAAAAAAATCCATCCCACAAATTTCTCAAAAGAACACAAGCCTGGAGAGCCAGGAAACATGAATTCTCATCCTTTCTCTGTCACTCATTCATTGTACCAATATGGATGCTTTGTCTCCTCCCTTCTCTGAAACTCAGGTTTTTGCATCCATAAAATGAGAGCATTGGACAAAATGATCCCTCCTTAAGGGTACACAATTCTATCTGGGTTTTGTGGTGACCCACACTAAAATGGATCTGTGACTGAAGTGTAGAATCATGTTGGAAGCCACAAGGGCAAGAGTTCAAGAAGGTTTCTGAGGGCCTTTCACAGTGATGTTGGGGGCTCTGTCCTTTCCCACTGTCTCCCTCTCCCCCCTCCAAAGAATTCTTTTATCCCCTTCTAACCTCCTACCACCACCACCTTCTCTGCCATTTCTGAGCATCAGGAAACTGCTTACTCTGCAATTTTTCTCTCTTGCCCTCTGAGATAATGAGGCTGCACTTTTTATCAGAAGAGAGGTGAAGGTATGGCCAGGCAACAGCCCAGTGTTGGCTGTGTTCTTTCTACTTCCTTTCAGTAGCTGTTCATCCTGTGCAACTCTTCCTCCCCTATTCCCAATAGTTTCACACCCAAAATTTTCTGGATAGCCTCCACCTCATCCTGTCCTTTGTGGAAACCTCAGGGCTCAAAAGCTATAGGCCACAATTCTTGCCCAACCTGATCTGGTAGAAAACATCCTTTCCGTGACCCAAGAAAGAGCTTTCCCTCTAACATCCCCCAAGCTCCTTGGGCTGAGCTCAAGTTTCTCGTCTCTCAAAAAGTTTCCAGATTGTTTATCTCAGTTACTGAGGGAGAATTGTACATATATGGGTATGTACACACAAATATTTGTGTATGTATATGTACATACACACACACACATATATGTTTAAGCACTTTAGTCATTACCAGACAGCTAAGTGGCTAAGTGGATAGACCATCCCATCTGGAATTAGGAGCATCTAAGTTCAAACCTGATCTTACAGCTGTATGATCCCTGGCAAGTCACTTAGCCCTGTTTTCCTCAGTTTCTTCATCTGTGAAATGAGCTGGAGAAGGAAATGGCAAACCACCGCAGCATCTTTGCCAAGGAAAACCCCCGATGGGACCGTGAAGAGTCAGACATAGCTGCAAAAATGACTGAACAACCACAACTTCCTGATTTCAAGTCCAGCACACTAACCAGTGAGCCCACCTAATTACATATATGTGGATATGGATAATATGGATATAGATGGAATTTGAGAAAGGGAGACTGAAACAGAGAGGAAGAGAAGAGAGGTGGTTAGGGGGCACAGCAAATAAGAGTTCTGGACCTGGAGTCAGGGCCACCTGAGTTAAATTTGGTCCCAGACACATAATAGCTGTGTGATCTTGGACAAGCCATTCAACCCAACCTCTGCTTGTCTCAGTTTCCTCATGTTTAAAATGGGGATAATAATAGCACCTACCTCCTGGCATTGTTGTGAGGATCAACATATGACAGTGCCTGACTCATAGTAGGTACTATATAAATGTGAACTATTTTATACATTAAATGCTACATTTTTATATTTTAAATTTATACACACACACGTATACATATGTATATATACATATATGTAAACATCTCCCCCCCTCCACCGCCCTTGCCAATTCAGTTCCTTGAGATTACAAATATTTTTATTTTTAAACTCCCTCTGCTCTTTGTCTGGACTGCCCAAGGAATAAGCTTAAACAAATTCAAACTCTGCCAGACCTCTGGCAATAAGTGCAATCCCTTGAGCTGAGTGGGTGCTTCTTAAACACATATTTGTTGATATTAATTGAATTAGTCCCTGTTAGTACTGTGGACCTGCTGCTTCCTGTCTCAGCTTCTCTCCAGTCTCCCTACACCAAATCCCACCCCCTTTTTCCAGGAAACTTCAAGTCAAAATGCTAGGAATGGGAATGGGGGATGGGATTAAGGGAACAATGTGATGTGCTGCAAAGAGCCCAAGACTAGGGTCAGGAGATCTAAAATCTAGTTCCAGCTCTGCCCTTGACTAAGCTGCACTCTGTCTATCTATATATAAAAATAGGGGTTAAACCGGGTCATGGGTTCTGAAGCTTCTTTGTGTCACAGACTGCTTTGGGAGTTTCAAGCTTATAAATTGCTCAGAATAGTGCTTTAAAAGACATAAGATAAAATACACACAATTACAGAGGAAACAAATTCTACAGTTTACATATATGTATGTGCACACATATATAATATACAGTGTATATCTATATGTTTGTGTTTGATATACATGCATGTATATATGATTATTTGTTTGTTCATTTATTTATTTTTTACAAAAACAAGTTCACAGACCTCAAGTTAAGAACCCCTGGATAAACTGATTGTCAGGGTCCCTCCCAGACATTGTCTGACTCTAAATTGGAAGTGCACTGGGAATTATCTGTTCTTGAAGACCTTCCCCCCAAAAGCACAACAAGTGGTAGTCTGAACCCCCAGGCATTGCTCAGTGGCCTGGAATGTGTCCTCTCCAATTCACAGAGTTCATTGCGCTGCCAGAGCCTTGCAGGGGGAGTCCTGGGGAGCCTCAGAGTCCCTCAGCCCTCCCTGCATGACTTCCAGCCCCTGCCCCCATAGGACATGAGAAAAGGGCCTGGTGAGGTTAAAGATACAAAAGCTTTCAGAAGCAATTCATGAATCATTGTGCTGGTGGAGCAGGGTTTGATTCAGCCAGGAGCAGTCTAGGGCTGGGAGATGAGGGGAGTTCTTTCCCTGCCTCTCTGTCCCATCTGATGTTTCATGGGACACTGACGCCCGTTTTAATGAGTATGGGAAATCAGAGGCCCATTTCTCCTTGGCTGACTGTGTTAACCCAGGCCTGCTGAGAGCAGTTTAGACAGCTCCATTTGCCCTGCTGACAATGAACTTCTTCAAGAGGAGTCAGAGAGCCTCTGATTGTTGTGGGAAGGAAATGATTTTAAAGTCCTGGGACTAGAGGAAGGGAAAAGAACCAAGCAGCAAGTCAGGAAACTTGGTTTTGAATCCCATTCTGCCACTCATTTGTTATGTGATTCTAAGTCCTTTTCCTCTCAAAAGGAGGGGAGTGGGACGGGCCAGAGGACAGCTGAGGTTTCCTCCAGCTCTAAGATTCTATGATTCTATGAGATTTATTATGCCTTCCCATAAACCTTATAAATAAACTCAGAAACCTTTAGGGAAAGTGAGATTTTCTCTCAGTGAGCAAATTGCTTGTTGGGGTCTTGGCAAACCTGATCAGAAGGAAGATGGAAGGCTCATTTTGTTATGGGTGTCAGGAAATTGGTACCCACTTCAAGAGCTGACTCCCTGGAGAGTGGGGGGTGGGGAAGGAGAGAAGCCATCAAGAGCCAAAAGCTAGAACCCGGACCCCTCCCCTCTTGAAAACAATAGCCAGGCTGGGTTTGAGGCTGATGAATTATGGACACCCTCCTCACCCGCTGGGCAGAGAGTTCCGCTTGAGTTCAGCAGCTGCGGCTACTTCTGGGAGGCTCCCCAGGGACCACGGAGGCAGGAGAATGGAAAACAGGGTGAGTAGTCCTGTACAAGCAGCTTCCCCCTCCTTTAGCCACCTCCCTCAGCCTCCAAAGCTGGGCTCTCTTGACTACAGTGCGCAAACGGGGCCAGAAGGCTGAGGAGTGGGAATAGATGGGCACACAATGCAGGTTTGCAGCCTGTTTTGTGTGTGGGAAAGAGTTTTGTATCAGAGGACTCTCCAGCTGACTATCTGTATGACCTTGGACAAATTACTGATCTCTCTGAGCCAGTTTGCTCAGCTGAAAAATGAGGGCTTTGGAGTAGATGTCATATGGAAGAAGAATTAGACCTAAGGGTAGAAAAAGGAACACCAGATTTGGGGCAGATGAGGCTCAAAGAGACATTTTTTTTCAGTTGGGTTTAAAAGACTTGTCCAGAATCACAAAGCCAGTAAGTAGTCTACGATCACATTTGAACTGGACTCCAGGGCCAGTGCTCTATCCATGTGCCATTTAGCTGCCCTTTTGAAGGGGGCATCCATCACCAACTATAATCTGACTAATAAAATGGCATTCCATGAGGCCTTGCCATCTGCCCTGCCACTCTGAATTCCAAACAGACCTTGCCACCCCACCAGAGCCTTAGGTATCCGCTCCTTCCATCCGCCCAACAGCTGAACCTCCCTGTAGGTGTTGTTTCCCTCAGAGTGTGAGTTCCTTGGGAGCAGGAACTGTCAGCACTTAGTACAGTGCTTTGCACATAGTAAGCACTTAATAAATGCTTTTTTAAATAGTTGATCCATTTATTTCTCAATTCCTTCCCTAATCCAATGATCCTATAATCCCCCACAATAACTACCACACCATAGGGCATGCATTTTCCATTCACTAAACATACTTCACATTGTTCCATTCATTCAAGCTTTGATTAAATCCAGGACCCCCAGCCCAATTCTGAGATGTCCCAAAGTGTGTCTCTGAAGAACTGGGCTATTATACCAATAAGGAAGCCCAGTTCCTGCCAAGATACACAGGCCCTCTGTGCCCCCTGCTCAGAGATAGCTAGGCACAGTTGGGGTGTTAATAAACACTGAGATGATAACAAACCCAAAGGCGGCTTGTGAGAACTTTACAACACCTGTCTCTCCTCCCCCTTCTGGCCAGCATGTGGTTGAGAAGGGAAATATCCACCTTGTAAAACTTTATGGCCCCCATCTGAAGAAATCAGTTCAGGGGGAATGTTAGTCAGATACCTGTAGTGGCCTGTCCCAGGAGAGGGGGAGGAAGGAGATGGGTCAGTTCTTGGAGCTGCCCCTGCTCTCTCAGCTTTTTGGAAATTGTGTTAACCAGCACAGAGGACCCCTGCAAATAGAGCAGCCTGAAACATCTGGGAATTCCTAGAAACTTCATTTTCTGAAGTGGGGGAAGGCCGTAAGGGACTCATCCATCCATACCAGTGGCAGTTTCTTGAGTGAGCTGAGTGTCTGTGTTCTCCAGTGGGTTTTGGGCCTGTAGAATCATCATCCACAAGTAGAGGGGTGTGGAGTACTCACAACCAGTAGATAATCTAACCCAGTTTCTGGCCGGCACAGGTCTCACCCAACTGTGACAAAGGCCTACAAAGACTTCTTTGAAACCAGGATCAAATGCCTAGAAGTCTTATTTAAACAAGGGATGAGGCTCTGAGGATTCAACTGTTTAAAGGGGTGGAAGCCATCAGTGTGCAGATGCCTCCTAAGTCCAGGACAATAACATCAATCAAACTCTCTGGGGGACCCACTTCAAAGGTCACACCCATGTGGAAGGACACACCTGAAAAGTACTTTGGGCAGAGAGTCTGCTTCTCCTTTTAGACTGGCTCCTTTGCAGATGCTGTCTTGTTGGTTAGGGCAATAGGAACAAGTGGCCCACAGTCTCTGTAGAAGGCATTTAATATATTCTAGAACCTCAGATCATCTTGAACAAAGAGGAACAATGCTCCCCACTGGATTTAAAATAGAATTCCATATTTGGACATTTGATTGGAGCACATGGAAGTAGAGATGGAGTACAGTTTAAAGGCCTTTACTAACACTTGGGAGAAAATAAAATTTTAAGCACAAAATCATATTTAGGGGACATGGAAATGTTATCCTGATAAGCAGTGTCCTGGGCCAACCAACCTCTGAGGTCACTCTAGTCCTAGGATCATAGATTTCATGATAGAAAAGGACATTAGGTGTCATGTAGTCCAATACTCTACCTCTGCCATTTTTCTTGGGCCAGGTTACAGGAGGAGTAGCAGGCCTGGGTTTTGTGCCCTGTGTGTCATACATCTCTGGGCTAGGTCTTTCTTCAGCACTGCATTTTTTCTATATTGAGTGAGCCTAAGGGGAAGCAGTGAGGTCAGGAGCTAAGGGATACCGCCCTGACAGAATGGTAGAGGAAAAAAGAGACCTAGACTGGGAATCCGTCCGCTTTGCCATCACTTCATGTGATGATGATGTATGATCTTCAGCAAATCCTAATCCATTTTTAGACCTTATTTTTCTCATCTGTCACCAGAAGGTTTGGATTAAGTAGTTTCTGCAGTTGCTTCCAGCTCTGCTGTTCTATGTTTTAACACTGCATTCTAAGGTTCTCTGGAGCATCAAGGTCCTGGAACTCTAGATCCATTGGCCTTTGGTGCATAGTTCTAATGATCAGCACCCATGGAATTTGGTCGGCAGATGGCATGCCTCATGGAGTGCCTCAGCTGAGCATAGATTCCAGCTGGAGGGAGTCCAGGGCAGGATTGCAAAATGAACTGATACAGCCAGAGGGAAGGAATCTCAGGGTATTGTCTAATAACCCCTGCAGGGTCCTGGAAAACAGAGCACTGAGTGCACAGTTGCAGAATCCATGGCCAGCAACTATTATGCATGAGATTAGACATCAAAATACCAACTGGCAGTATCTTCTGTACCTTTCTCTCTTTGTTATCCCCCTGGTATCTGTAGTTCCGAACTACCTTCCAAGCCCTGAAATAGCCTGTTCAAGGAGTGGGTAGAGCCTCCTGAGGTTCAGAAGAACTAAGATTTCTTCTGGCTCTGACAAGTCATAGCATCCCTCTGATTGTCCCAGAGGGCAGTCCCATTGCCTGGGCACTTGAGAGGAAAGCAAGAGAGATAATGGTGTATGTTGAAGGAACTGATGGGGGAACGCAAATGTGAGAAGAGGTCAGTCTATTCCAGACAAATCAGAATCCTAAGAATATTCCTGGTGGAGACAGAGGAATGAGAAGAGAAAGACAAACTTCAAACCCGAAAGAAATCTAGGCTTATAGTCAGTAGATCTGAGTCTGAAAATCCTCCTTGACCCTTATCTATTTAAACCTGGGTGCATCTTATTGCTTCTTTAATGGGAGACTAGACAACAAGAGTGTAGTTCTCAAGAGCAAGCCGATTTCCCAAGACATTTCTATGGACTTCAGTTTCTTTATCAGTAAAATGGAAATGACATTTATCTTACCTTCCTCTAGGGCTGTTAAATAGGAAGTGGTTTGTACTGCTTGAAGGGCCTTTGCACTGCCTATCCTTCAGACCCAGAATGTACTAATTCTTCACTTCAGTTTCATAGAGTATCTTCCTTTAAGATGTACCTCAAGCACCATCTTTGTGATGAAACCTTTCTGATTCTGATTCCCCAGATTACTGAAACCACCTTGTATATATTTGTATGTTATACGTACTTATGCATGTACTTGTTTTCCCCACCCATTAGAATGTACACTTTTTTGAGAAGGGATTATTTCATTATTTAATGTGACTTTCCAGTAACCAGCTCATAGTAGGTGCCTGTTGATTGACTAAAGTCCTGCATTTGTTATTTTTATAACAATTTGTTATTATTACAGACCAAGTGTTGAACTGAAGAAGGGACCAGACTCTGAAAAGAAACTCTGAAGGAAGGATAAATTTGTGCAGACATTCAGGGAAGGAGAATATTATTGGGGAAGGCATTAGATTGGAAAAGAGAGAGAAAAAAAGGAGAGAGAGGAGAGACAAAAAGAGGGAGGGAGGGAAGGAGAGAGGAGGGCAGGGAGGGAGGAAAAGAAGAAAGGAAGAAGAGTAGGAGGGAACATGGGGATAGATAGGAAACTAAAGAAAAGAGAGGTAATGATTCTTTGACTACAAAATCCATTTGATTGATCAGTGGTTGAGGATCCTTTTATAAAGGCCGCTTAAAACAAGACAAAGACAGCAGTATGTCACAGAGGAAAATCTAGCTTCCTAGTATTTGGGGGAGATGAGGGACATGAGGAATGGCAGGCAAATTGGGGATAGAGAAGACTATCTCTTTAAGGCCAGTTAGGGTCTTAGAACAACAAAACAAATACACAGCTTTCCTTACATTTGGCCTAATTCTGACTGCTGTGTTTACAGCCAAGGATGAAGGATAAACAGATCCCAAAATGAATTTCTCTTCTCTAGAAGTCCCAGCTGGGGCCCTGCTGCCTAGTTTCAGGATGGTCATCCTTTGGTATTGGCTTCATAAAGGCTTCAACCAAAATTGTTCCCCAATACCCAGCCCTGACAGGCCCACAATCTCAGACTCTATTCTCCCAAATCCACAGGTTCTTACCCCCATCATGATCCTGGAACTAGCCCCACTGACCTTAAACCCCAATCCCCAGAAGGTTTTCTTTGGGTCGTCCCAAATTTTCCTAGAAAGCTTTTTCTGGGCCTCTCATTTGATCTGATTAAATTACACTCTACCTTATCTATGTATGTAATGCATCCCTCATATTGGATTACAACTTCCTTGAAGATAGGAAGTTTTCATTTTTCATCTTTGTATTCTAACTCTATGTAGTAGGATGTTAGTAAATATTTTTATTAAATTGTGAAGAAATTCTCTCTCTTGTCTGATTATAGCTTCCAGTAATCCAAAGATTCTTCCCCAAAGAGTACATTTTTCTTAACCTACCACCATTCTCATCAGGATTCTGCCATTTCCCCCTGAGATGTGTCCCTTCATTCAGCAAAGACTGATTAAAAAGAAATAAAATTAAAAATGCTTTACCAAGGTATCAGGATTGGGGAAAAGGGAATAAAACATAATAATCTATCCATACTAAAGTTTAGAAAGGCTTCAAGATCTTTGGTTTACTCTGGCTGACCCTGTTTTAGTCTAGTTAAGGGCTTTTTAACAGACGAGTCAGGGAGTTAAGGAGGAATATCAGTATTCTTGATTCAGGTTGGAGCTAGCAAGAGACGGAGAAAAGGACCTGTTTGAGTGAAAGGGGCTTCAGGGCTTGAGTTATAAAGGTTTTCCTGTGGGAACTTCTCTCCAAAAGTGGGTCCTCCGTAAAGGGCATTTCTGTTCTGGGGAAGGGACTGTAGCCTTGGGTGTGCCTGGGACACACCCCTTTTCTAACTGGGGAAACTCAAGCTGCCCAGTGCTGTCACTGTTTGAGAAACAGATGGCCTCTCCTTGCTTTCATTTGTTCTGCTCTGTAATTAAACAGAGCTGGATTCCTATGCCTTTGATCTCCAGGGTGAGAGTTTACCTCTAGAGTCCCTTCCTCCTGGGACTGGAGTTTGGGCCCTCCCCTGTAGACAGTCCTGGGTGGCCAGAGACTCCCCTGTACCAAAATCAGGCTTTTTAGCAACCTGGATGCCAGGTACAATGGGCTTCCCAGCCCCCAGGGAGAGAAAGCCAACACCTTTCAGGTGGCTGAAGGCACTTGTTCCTTCTCCAGTTTCCAGAGACTACTGGTGTCTAGTACTTAGTCCTGACCTACTTTGTATCTTTAGTTCAGTATGATTCCCAGTTATCTGAGAAGATCCAGAGCTCTCCAAAAACTTCTTCACCCTCCCCAGATCACACTAACCTCACCTTCTTGACTAAACCTCTCTCTTCTGACAAAATTAGCCTACCCTCTGTTGGAATCTCAATATAGATTGAATCATACTCTTTTATTTTTAACTTTTTTTGGAGGGGTGTCTCTTTTTTTCTCTCACAACATGAGCAATACAGAATTATGTTTTGCATGACTACATATATATGTATATACATACATATATGTATATATAAAATCTTTATCAAATTGCTTGCCTTCTCAATGAAGAAGAATGTGATAAAGGGAGAAAAGTTGGAACTCAAAATTTAAAAAAAAAGAATGCTAAAATTGTTCTTACATGTGATTGAAAATAAATAAATGAAAATTAAAAACAAAAACCCCCTACCCTATTCTCTATCATCTTCATACATGATTAGTCTTTCCTATACCAGTGCTATCTCTACTAAGCCAAGCCTTACCTTTGACCACAGCTAGCTCAAAACTCATCCCCTCCAAGAAGCTTTCCACAAGGACTCCTAGTCAGCACAGACAGATTCAGCTTATAGGATCATAAATCTCTGCCTGGAAGAGTTCTCAGAGATCATTTAGTCCAACTCTTAATTTTGTAGATGTGGAAACATATCTGGAAAAATGAAGGGACGTGACACAAGGTCACACAAATAGTTAGTGATAAGGTAGGATTCAGATGAAGGTCCTGGGATTGCCTGGTCCTGGGACCAGGCTGTCTCAAATCATAGTTTATTTAGTGTATTATTTGGTGCTCTTGCTGCAACTATCTCCAAGCCTGACTCATACTCAAATATCGACTCCTTATCACAGAATTACAATAATGTCAGAGCTAGGGGAGGTTTTAAAACATAGTGTCAGAGCTAAAAAAAAAAAAAAAAAAAAAAAAAAAAAAAAGTACCTTTAGGGATCATCTAGACCAACTTCCTCATCTTACAAATGGAGAAACTGAAATTTAAAGGGAGGAAATTACTGTCTTCAGGTCATAGAACAAGTCTCCATTAGATTTCAAATCTCTCTGATTTCTAAACTAAACCTTCTTTTAATATTTTCACTGTCACATTGCCTCTTGGTTGTAAGCTTGTAAAGGGTAGGGTCTGTGTCTTCTGCTTCATTTATATTCTACCCTTCACCCCATTTCACCCATTCCTGATACAGAGCTCTCAATACACCTAGGAACAATGATGAATGGCCATATATTAAGGCGACTGATTGACCTACACTCTCCTGTATCATTAGGATTCATTCCTTTGACTTAAACATTACTCTCTTCAAGTTTCTTTTTAAAAATGCAAGGTCCTCCTGGGAAGAGGACATATTCAATCTTAAAAGGCTTAGTATAAATTTAAGAACTGGCCTTTTCTTCCTGACAGGGTCAGTCAAGGTACTTCAAAGTCTTCACAGTTTTGCAGAGGGCTGGCCCTTAGTCTGACATCAAAAGGCACCCCAGCTGCTGCAGTCTTTGTAGTCTCAGGAGGAAGGGCAGGATAGTTCTCCCAGAGAAAGACACTGAAACTGACACGGGGACCCTGCTTGGTTGGACTCTTAAGGGGAGGGGACACAAAGGGAAAAGTAGGAATCTGAGTTTCTGGATATTGTCCCCATTTCCTAGATAAGCACTGAGGTTTCTTCCAGTTCCAAATCTACGATATTTTAATCATGGCTTCCCAGGGAAAAGAAAGAAGGACAGACAGACATACGTTTGAAGGGAAATGAAACAGGACCAAAGGGATTATGTAGAGAAGGCTTTTAGAGACATGAGAAAGAAGTTCCTGAAAGGGGAACAATGTGAATGATTCTAAAGGGTTGTCACAGAAATTCAGGTGGGAGGTGAACTGGTTTTAGGAAGCTTTAGAGATCAAATTTTTTAAAAAAGGAGATAATATATTTAGAGCTGAAAGGGACCTAGGAGCTGAGTTCAATCCCCTTGTTTTACACATGAAGAAATGGAGGACCAAAGAGATCAAGTGACTTGCTGAAGCACACAAACTTTTTAGTAGAGCTAGGAACTGAAACCAAATTCTCTGATCCTAAATTCAGTGAGTTTTTTTGGTGGCTGTTGTTTGCTTTTTATTGTACCACACTAGGAGAGTTGAACTCCTTGAGTGCCCAGGTCTTAGCTGTTGGCTTTTCTCAATTTTCTTCCCAAGCCCAATAGCCCAAGGCTCTGAAACTTTCTCTCTGGGCTTATGAGACACTGAGTCTTTGATGTGGGGAAAGTTGGGGAGGATTGGATGATGACATGGGCTGGGGGTGTAATTAGTGAAGCAAGCATGTACACACATGGATGTACCCACAACTCTGTAGCTCCCACACACATGCTTCTTTCCCTGAAGAAAACACTTTTTCAAGCAGAGCAGAAGGCAGGGAATTGGGGAGGCCTATAAAGAGAGACTAAATCTGGCTCCCCTTTTTAAACTTGATTTTGTCCTCAAGATCTCCCTCTTGCCCAATTTTCAGAATCTTCACCATCCTTTCCAAATCTTGCCACCCCCACCAAATCTGTCCTGAACTTCCAGAGTGATCATCTGTCTTAATGAATACCTCTGATCACATCACTGTCCTGCTTCCTAGCCCTGGTTTCCCATAGCCTACAGACAAATGTTAGGGATAGTTAACATACTGGATGATACAGTGATACCCTAAAGAATTTTCATAGACTAGTGCATTATGCTGAACTTAAACATATGAAATTAAAAGGAAATACATATAGTCTTGCACTTCAGAATAAAAAAATCTATTTCACTAGACAAGTTAGATAGCAGTTATTCTGAAAAAGGTCTGTAAGTTTTTGTGGATCCTAAACTGAATCATCAGAGTGATATAGGAGCCAACAAAGTTAATATGATCTTGGGCTGCAATAAGTGGGGTGTAACTTCCAGCAGCAGAGAAGTGATTGTCTCACTATGTGTGCATTCACCTCCTCAAAGCTCATCTGAAGTATTATATACATTTCTGGGTATTACAATGTAAGGAAAACACTGGAAAGCTGGAGACTGTCTGTGGTAAAGGGCCTTGAGCTGATGTAATAGGACAATTGGCTAAAGAGCCAGGAAAGCTTTGTCCTGGAGAAGGGGAGACATAGGAGAAGGGAATATGATAGTGGGGTTTTTTGTTTCCCCATCACTGAAGATAATGCCTGACACACAATAAAAGCTTAATAAATGCTTTTTGATTGATTGACTGAAGTATTTGAAGGGTTGTCATGTGCAAAAGGTATGAAACTTATTCTCCCCTCATGTCTCTAGAGAGCAGAACTCAGAGCAATGAGGGAGGCAAAGTTGCAAAGAGGCAAATTTAGTCTTAAAGTCAAGAAAAACTCCCTAACAGTTAGTGCTACCCCCAGGTATGCCTAATTGTAATTTTGAGAAGTAGAGGATTAGTCCTTTTCAAAGGGCTTCTCAAGCAGCTGTACAACCACTTGTCAAATATGGTATAGAAGGGATTCCCTTCATGGACATACTAAATGGCTGCTGAAATCCTTTCCAACTCTCCAATTTGTGATTTTGTGATTCCTCAGCCTGTTATTCAAGGTCATTCTTAACCTAGCCTCTATCTACCTTTCCGGGTATATGAGGTGTTCTTGAGGACCAGCACCTCTGGTGTAAGGACCTGCTGAGCCCTTTTTAGGGCTTCTCATCCACCCTTGGTATCTGCCTTCATCCAACTCTCTCACCTGTGGCTCCAAGGAGTTGTAGCATTTGTTGTGACCACATCCCAGCAGATGAACTAGACCAGGTTAAGGGTAACCAAAAAGCCTCAAACCCATAAGTGAATTAGGAAGATGTCTACTCCAAGCATGGGAAGACTTCCCCTGGTAGAATGAGTGGATGAGAACAATTTGTCCAACAAAACAAATCCCAATGGCTGTGAAGGTGACTACAGAAGCCACAGTAGAATGCTTAGAACTTAGACAGACCCCAAGGTCATCTACTGCATCCTGGGCCATAGCCAATTGTCCTAACTTTAGATTGCCACTGGACGTTGGTGACTCTGGGCAAGAGAGTAAGACTAACAACATTATGCAGCTCTGCCTCATTTAAATCCAACTGAAGCAAGCATTAAAACATTATCCCATGATGTCATAGGCACTCTTCAAAAAATTAAGTATGAACTACAATGAACAATAAATGATGCCCCAGGCAAACTAGGGTACTTATCCTTCCCGAATATCTCTTATATTTTCCTGTTTCCATTCTTTTGCTCTCATTATTCCCTGTGTCTAAAATATCTTCCCCCAGGCATCTGAGGGGGGAAATTGAGAATTCTACTTATCAGTGCTAAAAGTCCCCAAAATACCACTAGACAGAAAGGGGGGGTGTAGAGAGAGATTCAGAGATGGAATAAAATACAACACATTTACAAGAGAGATATAACACATACTTGCAAGAGATGCATAACATAACTGAACTGATACACAATATACATTCACAATGGATATAATTATAAGATAACACACATAAACAATAGATTAACTATGTACACAGGTTTTCCTCATTAAAGAACTATCTGACCCTTTCCAAATGAATCAGGCTGCTTAAGAGACCTGGGATTTTCCTAGATAAATATAACCTATCCTTTTTAATAAACAGTGATTTTCTAGCCCAACTCAAGGGCTATAGCAGATCCAGGCCACTTCTGACACGGGCCAGATATCTCTGTATCCCCCTGACCAATCCCATTATCTCCAGGGACCCAACCAACCTGGTGGGACTTCTTCCACATCTCAGTTTCCTAAGAAGAGGAGGAAGGACAGGAATCTGGGAGCTGGCTGAGTATAAGAGGTAGGAATCCCTTCTCCAATCCCAAAAGTACATAGGCCTTGTTCTCTATAAAACAGATATATGCCCAGAAGGAGTGGAATTAAGGAATAAATTCCATTCAGGGAGGGAAGTGTGGGTTCAAACTCAACTTTGTAGCTCATAATAAACTATCTAGCTTCAATGGGCTTCTTTTTACCCATCTCTAAACTGAAAAGATTAGACTAAAAATCTTATTCTTTGGGAAAGAGTGATCCTACAAATGAAAGAACTTAACCTTAATCTATTTCCTTAAGAAGTGGGTCTCGTGGTCTCAAGAATCAAATCCATATTACTTCCTAATATTCCTAAAATACAGATCTGACTGTGATACCTCTTTCTACCCTCTTCCCTAAATCTTCAATGATTCTATTTAAAAAAGTACGAGCACCATCTTCTTTTTTTTCAAATAGTCATTTACCTCCATTTAGAGGTATGAAAAGAAAAAAATGATCAAGTCATGTTCTTTATTTAGGAATACAATTGCAGAATAAATGCAATAATCCTTTGGAGAATAGAATTCTCTGACAACCAACAACCAACCACAATTCCAGAGAATTCAAAATGATAGGTTTACCCACTTCTGGATAAAGAGGTGATACACTCTCAAAGTACAATCTAAAACATGGTTTTTTCTGCCCACACTCAGCTAATGTCTACTTTGTTTTGCTTGGGAATATGTGTTTATAATAGAGGTTTTATTTTTCTTGCTTTCTCACATGGAGAGTGAGTGGGAAAGAGAGAATACAGTTTTTAAAATAAAATTTAATTTCAAAAATAAGTAAAATAAGGTTTTTAAATGTGCATTTACAGAATCACTGAATCTCAAGCTTGGAAGGGAACTCAGAGGTCATCTAGATTAGTCCATGCAAGAATCCATCCCTTTTCCAACATCCCTAACAAATGTTCCTTCACCTTCTACTTGAACACCTCCAGGGCAGTTCACTCCACTTTGTCATTGCTCTAATTGCCAGAAACCTTTTCATTACATCTAAGTGAAACCTGTCTTTCTGTAGTTTCCAGATGTTGCTCCAACTTCTGGTTTCTGTGGCTAATCAGAATAAGTCTAATCCTTTCCCCCTAAGACAGCACTTCAAATAGCTAACATTATTTATGTAATACTTACAATGTTCCAGGTACTGAGCTAAATGCTTTGCAATTATTATCTCATTTAATCCTCACAACAACGCTGGGAGGTAGGTGCCATTATTACTCCCATTTAACAGATAAGTAACCTGTGACAAACCAGTTAAGTGACTCGTCCAGGATCATGAAGTTGAGTCTGAGGCTAGATTTTAACTCATTTAAACTCTTGTCTTCCTGACTTCAGGCCAAGCTCTCAATCCATTGCACCTCCCAAAATTTGCTTTTCTCCAGATTAAACATGACTAGGCTTTTCGTTAAATCCATATGACAATGTCTATAATCCCTTCACTATTCTGGTTACACTCCTTAAGAGTCTTCAGTTCATCAAATGTTCAGAACTTAAAAATTACTTCAGATATGCTCTGACCAGGACAAAGTATGGCAGGACTAAAATTCCATTAGAATGCATACTCTTCCATGAATAGAAATCGTTTTGTATTTGTAACCCCAGCGTATAGCAAGTTTCATCAGTGCTTGTGGATTCATGGATTGTATGATTGAGTGAGCATCATTTCATTCTGGACATTCTAACTTTATCAGTGTGCCCTAAGGCTACATTGGCTTTTTAAAAATTTTTTAAATTTATTAAAATTTTTTAATTGCTTACCATATCTCATTTTTGCCTTATCTTGAGTTTAGAATCCACTAACCTCCCCAGATCCTTTACTAAAATATGTACTTTCTGTCTCCCCTGATAGAATGTAAGCTCTCTGAAGGCAGATATTATTTCATTTTTGTCTTTGTATCCCTAAGATCATGGCCAACTCTTGGGTTAATAAATATATAATAAGAACTTATTGACTGAATGACTATGTCATTGTTTTTTAAATCCAGATATAAGACCTTCATTTATCCCTATTAAATTCCATCCCCTTAGCTTTACTCCAGGTATCCAGCCTGTTGAGACTATTTTTGTCTTTTTGTTAATAAAGGGGGGGGGAGATGGAATGTTGTGAATTTCTTCATTGTGTCCTCTTTATTTTGTACCCTAAGCACTTGCCTACTTTGCTTATTTTTAGCTATTCCTGATTATACTTTTTATTCCTTACTGACTAAAATCCAGACTCTTTAATCCAACATTCAAGACCCTACACTATTTAGCTTCACCATAAGGTATTCTATCCCTAACTTTTGCTGTGTTGTACAATGTAAAAAGAATGACTTGGGAGTCACAGGACCCATCTCTGATACTTCTGGGTAATCATGGGCACATCACTTAGTCTCTTTAAGCCTCAGTGTTCTCATCTATAAAATGAGGGGGGCAGACTGTGTAGTCTCTGAGGCCCCTTTCAGCTCTAGAGCTGAGATCTTGGGACAACTCCACCAGGAGATGGTCAACACACTGTCCTTATCTATCTCACATTCTACCACATTTGACTCTTTGTGGATTCTAAGTTTCCTTTGAACTTTCCTAGCTCCATACTCCTTTTTCAAGGTGAACCTTCTACCTATCCAATTCTATCCATTTTTCAGAGCCTCCTTCAAGTTCCACCTTCTTCTCCATCAGCTTTTGCTTGGTGTCCCTCCAACCATGCCAGTGAAAGTAATAGTTCCCTCTTCTGTGCTCCCATTGCACTCTGGCAGTACCTTTCTTATGCCAATTCTCAGTACTCTCTGCTATGCATGGTGATATCTCTTCCCATTTTTTCTTCTCTACTAAACTATAGACTCCTTCAAGGCAAGGATACCTTATTCATATGAGTCTCACTCTCTTGAAGGTACACAGAGCTTTGCATATAACAGACGCTGTTCATTGAGTGAATAAACGAATTAATCCTTTCACTTATTTTACAGATTGATCTCTAATCCTGGCCATAATCTGACCCACATTCTAGGCCATAGCCTGAGCCCTAATCTCAACTACAGACTAAGCCCTGGTCCTCTCTTGTCATTTCATTCAGTCAACAAGCATTTATTAAACACATACTGTGGGCTACTATGCTAAATGCTAGAGATACAAAGAAAGGTGTCATCCCTGCTTTCAAGGAGCTTATTCCCTAATAGGGAAAGTAACATGAAAATGTTACTAAGTACACTAGTAATAGCAACATTGTGTGGTGATTAACTATGATTTAGCTCTTCTAAACAATACAATAATCTAACACAATTCCAAAGGACTCATGATAGAAAATGCTATCCACATCAGAAAAAAAATTGATAGTCTGAATACAGATAGAAGCATACTATTTTCACTTTATTTTTTTCATGATTAATGTGGAGATATGGTTTACATGATTGTACATGTATAACCTACATCAAATTGCTTACTGTTTTAGGGAGGGGAGAGGAAGGAGAAAAGAAGAAAAATTTGGAATTCAATTTTTTTTAGATGAACATTTATAATTGTCTTTAAATGATGAACGGGCTGATTTCAGAAAAGCCTGGAAAGACTTACATGAACTGATGCTAAGTGAAGTGAGCAGAACCAGGAGAATATTGTATATGGTAATCACAAGTTTATGTGATGAACTTGGCTCTTTTCAACAATGAGGTGATTCAAGGCAATTCCAATAGACTTGTGATAGAAAGTGCCATCTATATCCAGAGAGAGATCTATGGAAACTGAATGTGGATCAAAGCATAGTATTTTCACCTTTTGGTTGTTGTTGTTGATTTACTTGTTTTTTTTCCCCTTCTTTTGGTTTTTTCCCTTTTAATCTGATTTTTCTTGTGCAGCATGACAAATATAGAAATATGTTTAGAAAAGAATTGCACATGTTTAAACTATATCATATTGCTTACTGTCTTGGGGAGCAAGAGAGAAGGAGAAAAAATTTGGAACCCAAGGTTTTGCAAAGGTGAATGTTAAAACTATCTTTGCATGTATTTGGATAAATAAAATATTATATAAAAATAAAAAATAAAATTATCTTTACATGAAACTGGACAAATTATTTAAAAAAAAGAACCACACACACCCCACTAAGTACATATACAGAATAGATGGAAGGAAGGTCATTTCATGGAAGGGAAGGATTGAAGAGAAGGTGGACTAGGAACCAAAAAAGGATTCTTGTTAAAGGATTTGAGCTGTCTTAAAGAAAGCTAGGAAGTAAAGATGATGAGGGCATGAGGAATAGCTAGTACAAAGACTTAGAGACTGGAGATTGGAGTTTCATGACTCAGAAGTCTCATATAAGCCAATGTAGCTGGACTGCTGAATTTATAGAAGGGAAAAAAGAAGGGAGAAGGAAAAGGAGGAGGAGATGGAGAAGGGAAAAGAGAATAAGGAAGAAGAGGAAGAGGAGGAGAAGGAGGAGAGGAGGAGGGAGAGGAAGAGGAGGAAGAAAAGAAGAAGATAAAAAAAGAAGCCAAGTAATGAAGAGCTTTAAATGCCATACAGAGATTTTAAAATTTTGATCCTTAAGGTAATAGGGAGTCATTACACTTTATTGAGTGAGAGAATGACATGAGTAGACCTATACTTTAAGAAAATCATTTTGACAGGTGAGCAAAGAACAGACTGGAGCATGGAGAGAGGTGTCAATAAACTAATTAGAAAGATATTGAATACAGATGAAGGAACCTATGTATAAATGACAAGAGCCTATATCAGGGTGGTAGTTATATAAGTAAAGAGGAAGAAACTTATAGGAAAGATATAAATGTAAAAAGAGCAAGTTTTTCAATGGATTATATATGTAGGATGAGTGAGAATGAGAAGTTGAGAGTGATACTAAGGTTGTGAACCTAGGAAACTGAGAAAATGATAGTACCCTCAAAAGTAATAGGAAGTTCAGGAGAGGGGAAAATTTAGAGAAAGAAGATAATAAGCCTTTTTTTATTTTTTAATCTTTTTTTTATTAAAAGCTTTTTATTTACAAAACATATGAGTGATTTTTCTACATTGACCTTTGCAAAAAACTTTTTTTTCCCAAGCTTTTCCCCTCCTTCCCCCCACCCCCACCCCTAGATGACAGGTAATCTAATACATGCTAAATAGGATAAATTATATGACAAATACAATACATGTATACATATCTATACAGTTATCTTACTGCACAAGAAACATCAGATCTAGAAAGAGAAGAAGAAAAAAAAAACAACCTAAGAAGGAAAACAAAATGCATGGAAATATTCACAGAAAGCGTTAAAATGCTGTGTTGTGGTCTGTACTCAGTTCCCACAGGCCTTTCTCTGGATGTATATGACTATCTTCATCACTGAACAATAGGAACTGGTTTGAATCACATCATTGTTGAAGAGAACCATGTCCATCAGAATTGATCATCGTATAGTCTTGTTGCTGTGTATAATGTTCTCCTGGTTCTGCTGATTTCACTCAGCATCAGTTCATGCAAGTCTCTCCAGGCCTCTCTGAAAACCTCCTGTTGATTGTTTCTTACAGAACAATAATATTCCATAACATTCATATACCATAATTTATTCAGCCATTCTCCAATTGATAAGCATCCTTTCAATTTCTAGTTTCTTGCCACTACAAAGAGGGCTGCCACAAACATTCTTGCACATGTGGGTCCCTTTCCCTCCTTTAAAATCTCTTTGGGATATAGGCCCAGTAGAAACACTGCTGGGTCAAATGGTATGCACAGTTTGATAACTTTTTGAGCATAGTTCCAAATTGCTCTCCAGAATGGTTGGGTCCGTTCACAGTTCCACCAACAATGTAGCAGTGTCCCAGTTTTCCCACATCCCCTCCAACAGTTATCATTATTATTTCCTGTCATTTTAGCCAATCTGACAGGTGTGTAGTGGTATCTCAGAGTTGTCTTAATTTGCATTTCTCTGATCAATAGTGATTTGGAGCACCTTTTCATATGACCAGAAATAGTTTCAATTTCTTCGTCTGAAAATTGTCTGTTCATATCTTTTGACCATTTATCAATTGGAGAATGGCTTGAATTCTTATATATTTGAGTCAATTCTCTATGTATTTTAGAAATGAGGCCTTTATCAGAACCTTTGGATGTAAAAATATTTTCCCAGTTTACTGCTACCCTTCTAATCTTGTCTGCATTCATTTTGTTTGTACAAAAACTTTTTAACTTGATATAGTCAAACTTATCTATTTTGTGATGAATGATGACCTCTAGTTCTTCTTTGGTCACAAATTCCTTCCCCCTCCACAGGTCTGAGAGGTAAACCATCCTACATTGTTCTAATTTGTTTATAATATCATTCTTTATGCCTAGATCATGAATCCATTTTGACCTTATCTTGGTATATGGTGTTAGGTGTGGGTCAATGCCTAATTTCTTCCATACTAGTTTCCAATTATCCCAGCAGTTTTTGTCAAATAGTGAGTTTTTATCCCAAAAACTGAGGTCTTTGGGTTTATCAAACACTAGATTACTATTGTCATTGAGTATTTTGTCCTGTGAACCTAACCTATTCCACTGATCCACTACTCTATTTCTTATCCAGTACCAAATGGTTTTGGTGACCACTGCTTTATAATATAGTTTTAGATCTGGTACAGCTAGGCCACCCTCATTTGCATTTTTTTTCATTAATTCCCTTGAAATTCTTGACCTTTTGTTTTTCCAGATGAATTTTGTTGTTATTTTTTCTAGGTCAGTTAAATAATTTCTTGGGAGTTTGATTGGTATAGCACTAAATAAATAGATTAGTTTAGGTAGTATTGCCATCTTTATTATATTCGCTCGACCTATTCAAGAGCACTTGATGTTTTTCCAATTGTTTAGATCTGACTTTATTTGTGTGGAGAGTGTTTTGTGGTTTTGCTCATATAGATCCTGACTTTCCCTTGGCAGATATATTCCCAAATATTTTATACTATCGATAACTATTTTGAATGGAATTTTTCTTTGTATCTCTTGCTGTTGCATTTTGTTGGTGATGCATAAAAATGCTGATGATTTACGTAGATTTATTCTGTATCCTGCAACTTTGCTAAAGTTTTGGATTAATTCTAATAGTTTTTTAGTTGATTTTCTAGGGTTCTCTAAGTAGACCATCATATCATCTGCAAAGAGTGATAATTTGGTTTCCTCATGACCTACTCTAATTCCTTTAATCTCTTTTTCTTGTCTTATTGCCAAGGCTAGCATTTCTAATACAATATTGAATAGTAATGGTGATAGTGGGCAACCTTGTTTCACCCCTGATCTTATTGGGAATGGTTCCAGTTTATCACCATTACATATGATGCTAGCTGATGGTTTTAAATAGATGCTACTGACTATTTTAAGGAAAAGTCCATTAATTCCTATCCTCTCTAATGTTTTTAATAGGAATGGATGTTGGATTTTATCAAATGCTTTTTCTGCATCTATTGAGATTATCATATGTTTTTTTATTAATTTGGTTGTTAATACAGTCAATTATGTTAATAGTTTTCCTAATATTGAACCATCCCTGCATTCCTGGTATAAATCCTACTTGGTCATGGTGTATTATTCTGGGAATGATTTTCTGTAATCTCTTTGCTAGAAGATAATAAGTCTTGTTTAGAGATGTTGAACATGCAATGGCTATGAGACATCCAGTTTGAGAAATCCAAAAGGCAGTTAGTGACATGGGACTGAAGCTCAGGGAGAGAAGAGGGTTGGCAGGATATATAGAGATCTGGGAATCATCTGTATAGAGATGATAATTTCATAAATGTATGGTCTGGGCAAAAAAAAAGAAAGCTGCACTATGCAGTGTCTGCCCACCAATGGAGACACAACTCAGAGCCCTCTCCAGTGTCAGGATGGGTCATCTTCATATGACAAGTCATTTCTCAGCTGATGCTAAATGAAGTGAGCAGAACCAGGAGAACACTATACACAGTAATAGCAAAATTATGTGATGATCAGCTATGATAGACTTAGCTGTTCGAAGCAATGTGGTGATTCAAGACAATTCTAATAGACTTGGGATACAAAATGCCATTCTCTGTCCCTCAGTTGGAGGATGGCTGAATAAATTATAGCATATGAATGTACTGGAATATTATTGTTCTATAAAGAAACAATCAGTAGAATGATTTCAGAAAGGCCTGGAGAGACTTACATGAACTGATGCTGAAAGAAGTGAGTAGAACCAAGAGAACATTGCACACGGCAACAAGATTATGTGATGATCAGTTCTGATGGACATGGCTCTTTTCAACAGCAAAGTGATTCAGGCCAGTTCTTTGTGATGGAGAGACCTATCTGTATCCAGAGAGAAGACTGTAGGGACTAAGTGTGGATCATAACTTATTATTTTCATTTTGTTGTTGTTGTTTGCTTGTATTTTGTTTTCTTTCTTATTTTTCCCTTTTTGATCTGCATAATTATGGAAATAGGGAAATGTGGAAATATGTATAGAAGAATTGTACATGTTCAACATAATTGAATTACTTGTTGTCTAGGAGAGGGGTGGGGAGAAGGGAGGGAGAAAAAAATTTGGAATACAAGGTTTTGCAAGGGTGAATTTGAAAACTATATGCATATGTTTTGAAAATTATAAAGCTTTATTAAAAAGAATTTTTTTAGCAGTAACTTGAATGAAAAAAATTCCATCCTCATCCAGAGAGAGAACTATGGAGACTGAATGTGGATCAAAACATAGTATTTTCACCTTTTGTTGTTGTGGTTTGCTTTTTCTTATGGCTTTTCCCCCTTTGGTCTGATTTTTCTTGCACAATATGACAAATATAGAAATATGTTTAAAAGTATTGTACATGTTTAACCTATATCAGATTGCTTGCTGTTTTGGGGAGGGGAAAGCAAGGAAAAGAGGGAGAAAAAATTTGGAGCTCAAAATTTTATGGGAATGAATGTTGAAAACTATCTTTATATGTATTTAGAAAAATAAAATACTATTGAAAATTCATTCCTCAACCCTGACTTACTCTTTCAGTTTCTAAGCTAATTTTTTATTAACTTTTCTCTGGCTTGCCTTCAAATCTGTTGCTGTTTAGAGACAAAAGGAGCCTCTGGATTCTTGAATGCCCAACTAGGGAGTAGGGAGACTTGGCTATAAGAGAGGAAGTATGATGTATAATCCAATGATATCATTTCCCCTTTATTCCCTCTCCCCTCCCCCCACAAAAAAATCAGGAAACAAATAATAGCCTAAAGTGGAGCAGAGGGAGGAAGAGGAGGAGGAAGGAAAACATATTGGGCTTGGCCAGCCAGTCTTCATTCTCTAAACTGATCAGGGTTCTCCATTTGTCCTACTCAAAACTAAAACACTGAGCTGGGGCATGAAGGAACAGGGACAGGAGCCACAGCTCACATTTCTAGGTGCGGCTATCATCAAAGCAGCCCTCACAAGTCATGATGACCCATAAAAATCAATTCCTAGAGCATTTATTGATCATTTATTATGTTCCCAGTTCTAGGTTAGATGCTATGGGACAGGTAAGAGAAGATTTTCATAATAGTTTCATAATACATTACGTCTGTATGGCATTTATATTTTGCAAAGTTCTTTCCTAAAATTATCTAATGTGAATGTCACAAGGACATTGTGAGGGACACAGGACATATATAATGATGCCCATTTAACAGGTGAGGATGCTGAAGCTCAGACAGAAGTAAATTAGCCAAGGTCACACAGTAAATGAGAGATTCTGGATATAAGATGACTTGTCCAAAGACACATAGTGAGTTGGCGACAGATCCAAGTTCCCTGGCTCCCAGTCCATTCTATAGGCTATCTTCAACCCTCTGGCCACAGCCTCTTTATCCAATCACAGACTGCCCTCTGGCCCCATCTAGTCTTCTGATAAACCTGTGTCACTGATCCAGTATGGCCAGAGAAGAAATCGATGATGGGTCAAAGCATTTTCTCCTTGCTGCTGGAGACAGAGTTCAGGGCTTATGTCAAGCTGTCACTGAGTTAATAGAATCATTGGATAGTCAGAACAGAAAGTTCTCTTCAAACAGCAGGCTTGTTCCTACAAGGTTTTACTTCTGGTTGCAAAGGCTTGGTTTTGTGTGTCCTCCATGTTGACCCAGTGTGTCCCTAGGGGATATCTTTGCAAGCCATTCTTTTAAATTACTGGATTTTCTTGCCCTTTATGAGATGCAAGTCCCTCCAGCCTACCCAACTTAAAAGTCCCTGGAGAGACCTTTCCTCACTCAGCAAGCAACAAGCATCCAATTAGGAGCCAACCTGGAGTTTCTCCATGTCTTCCTTCTCTCTGCCTGATTGGCAACCTCCCCATCTCCACCAGTCCCCTGCCTCCCTGCCTAGAGACAGGGCACTTCCGAAAAGGCTGCCGCCTCTAGGTTAGCCAAAGCTCATTTCCCGAAGCTCTGCTTTTAGCCTGGCTTCTGGGAAGGATGTGTCAACTGGAGCCTTCCGCACTACGGGTGTCGGTATACCAATCAAAATGTCCTTTGTCTATGTAGTTACTGAATTTCTCTGAGATGACAACTTTCATTCTTCACTCAACACCCATGTGCTAAGCAGCTCCTTCTGCCAGGTGCTAGATGGCTTAATTGACTTTAAATATAGTGTGAAAAATAATCAAGCTGTGTCTTATATGTTAATTAGAACAATTTGCTGTCAGGAGAATTGAATACTAAAAACATCTTGCATTTATATAGAGTCTTCTTTCTCTTCCATCTTTCTTTCCATTTCATTTTCCCAACAGTCACAGGGAACAGATTAGGACTGTTGTCTTCATTTGACAGATGAGGAAACTGATAGAAATGAAGGGACTTTCTCCAGGTCACATTAACTTGGACTAGAATCAGGCTCTAGGATTATCTCTACCAAGGTTCACTGGGAATTAGGGAATTCAGGTTAAAATCCTAGTTCTGTGACTTATTCCCTTGGTAGTGAAAGTCCCTTAGGGCCTCAGTTTCTTCAATGGTCAAATGAGGTGACTGCACTCAATGATCTCTAAAGTTGCTACCTTCTACTTCTAAAGTCCATGATCATGTGAGTCTCCATCCATATCCATAATCAAGATTGACTCCAAAATATTCATATTGGAAGTTTTTTCAATAAAGGCCCCTTCCGTGAAAAGACCCAGTAGTTTGTCTTGTTATCCCGAGTTCCCCTGATGATGGGCCAGATTCCACAGCCATTAGTAATTTGTAACCTGTTCCGGCCCCCACACCTCCTGAGAATGGTCTGCTCTGTCCATGGCCACTAATCTTGCAGTGACAATGGCATTCCAGGGGTGCTCCCCACCCCAGAACATAGCATGAGCTCACTGGGGATGCTAAGTCATATAAGGTAATACCCCAGTTATATTAGGAAACCAGCCAGGCAGGGTAGGGTGGGGCTGGAGGGGAAAAAACTCTCCCCATCACTCTCCCCATCACTGTATAGCTACCCACAACACACAGAGACTTTCTATTTCTCAAGCCAAGTGACTCCATATCCTGTTTCCCATTCCCCCATCAGCTGCTCCCTGGGACAAAATGAGGTGATAAGCAGAGGTTTTCTCTTATAGTCTGACTTCCACCACTCTCTACTGCCATTGGCTTTTTTTTTACCCCAATAAGGTCAGCGATTCCAGAGAACTGACCTCCAACAGACTGAGGGGCTGATCTGAACCTAGTATGTTTCTGCATCCCAGATTTAGGGGATTTCCCTGCAGTGGGGACAGGATATAAATGCACTATTTCCTATAACCTCAGAGAATTCTTTTCCATCAATGATTGTGGGAAGTTTGGCAAAGTTCTGGGGTCCCCTTATACTTTCAGGCACCTGAGTCCTACTGGAGGTATTTGAGTTTGGAGGAGGGGAGGGTCTTTTGCCTCTGAATTGGAGGGAAAAGTCAGTGACTCTTAAGGGCCAAGACTCCTTTCGTGTAGCAGCTGCCTCCCTGTTCCTAAGTACATGGCCCGATCCAGCTGGGAGATTTAGGAAGAAAGTGATAGGCCCATCAGCTGTGGCAGGAATGTGGAGCCTGGTGGTCTGAACCACAGGGGGCAAGGACAAAGCTGAGGGGCCACAGAGATCAGAGGCATCTTGTGGCCACAGTCCTCAGGCCAGCCTAGGAAAAATCACGATGGGATCAAGGAGGGGAGGGCTCTTCTGGCAGGATGGTGAACCATGCGGCATGCCAGGTATCCGAAGAATTGAGACAGGAGGCCTAGGCTCCTTGGGCTGCCGGGACAGCTGGGAGATACTTATATAGCCAGATTGACTGCTGATTTAGAAGTAAGAGAGACTGACCCAGTGAAAAGAAGTCTTGAAGGAGAATCAGGGGATCTGGTTTCTAGTCCTAGTTTTGCCACTGATTAGCTGTGTGATGCTGAGCAAGACATTACTGCTTCTTCTCATTTATTAAATAGGGAAAATATCACTTAATTTGGTAATCTGTCACATTCGCGCTATGTGGAATATGGAATATGGAAATATTCAGGAGGAAGATTTCTGTGGGGTGGAGTGGTCCGGGAAGGGCTTTTGAAAGTCTTGAAGAATGAGTAGCTATAGCTAAGTAGGGAGTGAGAGGAAGGTGTTCAGAGAGGCAGGATAGTGGGAACAGTGCAGAGCATGTTTGGGAAAGAAGAGGAAAATGAGATCAATTTGGCTGGAGCAGAAAAGGTTTGTGAAGAGAGCAATGGGATGTGTGGTTGGGAAAGTAGAGTTACAGCATCGTAGAATTTTAGAACTGGAAAACATCTTGGGAAGTCGTGGTGAAATGTGAAAAGTGCTCAATTTAATCAGAGAGCCCAGGTTCAAATTCTGATTCTGTGGCTTGTTTCCTATGACTTTGAGCCTCAGTTTCTTTATATGCAAAATGAGGTGGGAGGAGAAAGGAGAGAAATGGACTTTGGAGGTTATTTCTAGCTCAGAATCTAAGATCCTATGATAAGAAAAGCCTTATGTTAAGGTCAGATTGTGGAGAGCTGTGAACGCCAAATTGAAGATTTGGGACTTTTTCCTGCAAATCATGAGAAGCCATTCAACATTGTTGAGGAAGGCAGTAATATGTTGGAAGACTACTTAAGAAGATTTATCTCCTTCCCTAGAGTCTCTGCAGTGTCACAGACTATCAGACTTTCCTGCTCCTCCCAAACTCCCTTTCCTTGGAAATTATGCCCTTTCCATTCCCCAGAGGCTACTTGGGGCGTCTCCAGGAGGACTGGTGATAGGGACCAGGCCCTTCACTGTAACTATCTGCCCCAGCTGTGAAACAGATTTCCTGTCCAGGGAACTCTCAATCCCAATCTGCTCCCCCGTCCCTGATGCTGCTATAGGATAGCCAGATCCCTTGGGGAAACCCCAAGCTAGACTGCCAAGATCAGTGTCCACAGAGGCAGCAAAGATAAATATGTCTTGGAATGGCAGTAGAGTCCCTGTGCTATCTACTAATTGGACTTAACAAAAAAAAAAAAGGATTTTCCAAAATGGTTTTCTTCAAATGGCAACCGCAATGACATTATGCTTGATATTGGTTGAAACCTTTACTCATGGAATTATTATTTCCATTTTGCAAAAAAGGAAACTGAGATCTAGAGAAGAGAAATAAGAGATTTATCCAAAGATATTGAATGATGATCTAGACTTATAGATTGTCATAATTGTAAGAGACCTTGGATACCATCCAGCACAGTACTCTCATTTCCAGAGAAACATAGACTTGATTTAGAAATGATTTAAGAAGTCACCTGATTCAACCTTGTAATTTTATAGATGAAGAAACTGGAGAAGTAAGGTGCTTTGAGCAAAGTCCCAGAGAAAGTGCTAGGAACAGGATCTGAATCCAAATCTAGGGCTCTTTCTACAGTATCAAGCCACCTTTCCAATGGGGGAAACAGAGGCCTGTGGAAGAAAAGTGACTTGTCTAGCATTACATTGTGAAAGACTGAAGACTGGAAACCAAATTTCTTTAGTGCTAAGCCAATATTCATTCCAGGGATGCAATCCTGATTATTGGGGGGCATAGAACAACCTGTTCTTTCCTTAGGCCTAATGCCCAAAGGGTCTATATTTGTTTATCAGAGAAAGATTGTCCAATGGATCCCTCCATTTCTTTCATCACATTCTCCCTGCTATCCTTTTACTTGTGTAACTACCTCTACCAGATTGGAAGGGACTCTTTTTTATTGTTTATATCTCCAACATAAGGCATTAGGTATAGTAGTTGCCTAATAAATATTGAGTTTTGGGGGTTTTAATGGACTTTTCTCATTCCTCCTACTCACTGCCATCTTTGCAGTTCTTGACATTATTAAATACTTCTATGATACCTCCTACACAACTTGGCTAAAGTGGAACAATGATGTTGATTCATCCAGCCAGGACCTGTGGTGGCTTTGGGTCCCCTTCTTTTGGTAGATGCTCTACTACTTTGGCTTCCATGCTGCTGCTCTCCACTGGCTTTTCTCCTAACTGTCTGATCATTCCTAATTCTCCTTTTCCATTCATCCCCTATTTACCATCATCCATCTCCTCTCTCCTAAGTGTATGGGTCTTTCCAGAATTCTGCCTTAGGCCCTCTTATCTTTCTGCATTCTCTCTTTGGAAGATTTCAATTGTGATCATGGAATCAATTATCATTTTGAAGCAGATGACTCCCAAATCTATATAGCTAGCTCTACTTGCTCTCTCAGACTGAAGTTCTATGTCACCAGCTTCCTTCCAATTATTTCCATGAGGATGTTCCGTCTCACTGGACTTGGAGTCAGGATGATCTGGATTCTAATTCTGCCTCGGACACTTATAAGTTGTATGATCCTGGGCAACTCATTCAATCTATCTGTGCCTCAGTTTCCCTTATCTGTAAAATAAGGGTGTTGATCTTAATGGTCTCTGTACATTACTCCAACTCTAATCTGAGTAAGTGATTCTGTGATCTTCCTCTCTAATCTTCCACCTGTTCCAAATTTCTTGATTTCATCCTTGTCTCCTGGATTCATAACCAAGTTATAATAATTGAGTTATAGATTCAGCACTGGAATGGACTTCAGAGACTACCTTTTCCAATTTCCTCATTTGTAAAATGAGGAACTAAGGCCCATGGGGGTCAAGTGGCTTACTAAAAGTCACACAAGGAGAATGCACCAAATGTGGGATTTGAACTCGGATCTTTTGATCCCAAAGCCCAGTGTATTTTCTACTGGATCACACCATGACCTCTAAGTCATCTTATCTTGGAAAGTTCCACTGCTTTCAGTCAAAAATCCCTTAAGCCTGTGTTACCATAGGAGCTGGTGTATACATTACATCATGACCAACTCCCAATCCCATTCCCTTCCCCCAGCCTCCAGGAGCTCCTTGACTGCCCCCTCCCCTCTGCTGTGCACCCTTGGTACCGGGCCTGGCAGTGCATTTTGTTTGAGGTTTAGTCTCTCTGGATTCCTCCATACACTAAGCTGCAGAATCTATGCTGGAATTCCAGAAGTCTCAGGAAAAGGAACACCAGCACATCCAACACAAGCACCCCAGCAACCTCCTTCCTGGGAGTCCCAGGGAGGCCCAAACTAAGGGAAAAGAATTTCTCACAATTAGAGCTGTCCACCAACCCAACGGACTGCATTGAAGGGAAGGAGGGAGGAAGAGAGGTAACTGCACCATTGCAAATGTTCCAGTTGAGGCCATGTCAGAGTATCATAGCCTTGGAAAGGACCTCAGATCTATCAGGACCCGAGTTTCTTAAACTTTTTTGTGTCACGTGATAATGAAGATGAAAATGTGAAGAAGAAAAAAAAAAGAAAAGAAAATGAAGACGTAATTTTTTTCCCATCCAAGTTCATGGGCTCCTTAAAATCTGTTTATAGAATTATCTGTGAATCCCAGGTTAAGAAATCCAATCTACAATAATACTTTGTGATGATCAAATCTCAAGGACATGCTTGTAGTGCTAATAATGAATGTAGTAAATGAAAATCAGAAGGTGAATTCATGACTTCTGATTTCAAATCTAGGGTCCTTTCCACTCTATCATGCTGCCTCAGGGACACTGGAGTCAGGAGATTCCTGCATTAGAGGCAAGTGGGACTAAACAGATTACCCTAAATCTTTCAGCTCTAACTTGTATGAGCTTATGACTCTGTTCCCCGTGATGCTATTTGGAGTCTGTCAAAAGCAGAACCAAGGTGAGAATTACCCACCACTTTGAGATTTTCCATTTTCTAGGTCCTCCATAAAGCTATACTCTTATTCCCCACCCACATGTCCCCACTTCTCTCACTTCCACCTTTTTTGACAGAAAAAACATAACTCTGGCCCAAAAAGTAAAATGCTTAAGGAAGCAGCAAGAGCAAGATACTTTCTCCTTGGGCTCCTGACTGGGCTAAAGCTCCCCATTCCTTACCTGATATCCAGAACTGACAATCATCTTGGGGGAAAGATTCAGCTTGAGACTTGATACTATTAGCCTGGCTAAAGAAGCAGAAGGAATTGGGGCCACATGGGAATGTAAGGACTTCATCATGCCCGTCCAAATCATCCGCTGGGTTGGGCAGACAATAGGTACTTATTAAGTGCTTGGGAAAAGAAGTATGTCATATACAAAAATATATACATTAGCTCTTTTGTGGTGGCAAAAACCTGAAAATTAAAAGAATGTTCATCAATTGAGAAACAACTGTACAAATTATGGCATACAAATTTAATGGAATACCATTGTGCTGTAAGAAATTATGAAAGGGGTAGTTTCAAAGAAACTTGGAAAGACTTTATGAACCAGTACAGAGTGAAATGAGAAGAAACAGGAGTACAATTAATATAATGACAAAAATATTGTAAAGACAAAGTGCTTTGAAGATTTAGGAACTCTGATTAGCATAACAACCAACCAAAATTCCACAAGACTCATGATGAAGCATGCTGCCCACCTCCTGATTGAGAGGTATAGAAGGAAGCATATATATTTTTTGACATGACCAATAGGGAAATTTGTCTTGTTTGACTTTTTTTTTTAAACAAGAATTTTCTTTTTCTTTCTTTCTGTGTGTTGGATAAAGATAGAAGGAAAGGAAAAAAGATTTTTCTTCATTGAAAAAATAAATTTATAAAAGTAAGGAAATATCTTTTCTACTGCTTCATCAATGGGTACAGATTAAGTGATTTCATGACTAAAAAAAGAACACCCCCCCAACCTCCACCCCAGATATGAGAGTTTCCCAGGAATTAATCTAAAGTTAATTATAAGGAGTAGACTCTAGTAGAAGGTAGAAAGGAAGGAAGGAAGGAAGGAAGGAAGGAAGGAAGGAAGGAAGGAAGGAAGGAAGGAAGGAAGGAAGGAAGGAAGGAAGGGAGGGAGGGAGGGAGGGAGGAGGGAGGGAAAAAGGAGGGAGGGAGAAAGGAGAGAAAGAAGGGAGAGAGGAAAGGGAGGGGGGAGAGAAAGAAGGAAGAAAGGAAGGAAGGAAGGAAGGAAGGAAGGAAGGAAGGAAGGAAGGAAGGAAGGAAGGAAGGAAGGAAGGAAGGGAAGGAGAGAGGGGGGAGAGAGAGAGGGAGGAAGGAAGGGAGGAAGGGAAGGAAGGAAAGGAAGAAGGGAAGAAGGGAAGGAGGAAGGAAGGAAGGGAGGGAGGGAGGAAGGAAGGAAGGAGGGAAGGAAAGAAGAGAGAAGAAGGGAGGAATGGAGGGAGGAAGTAGGGGGAGAGATGAACAGATTCTATCAGCTCTGGACAAATGAGAGCAGAAATGTAAAGATGTAGGGTTCACACTGGTTAGAAAAGGCTCCAGCTCCAACCCTAATTGTTAGAGTGACCTCAGTCCAGTTCCTTAAAATCTCTCAATTGTTATTTACTCGTCTATAAAATAAAAATAACAATATGTACATTACTACCTCCTAGGGTTGTTGAGAATAAGCATATTTATAAATCTTAAGTCATTAGAATATTATTACCATATTACTAATAACAATGGCAATTATTTTTAGTAATTATCCTAGTGTGAGTTATTGGGCCCTGACTAGGATGCTTTGTAAGTGACCCTAATACAGATCCTAATATAGTCTCTGTTAGGGAGATTTGACTTGACAACTAATTATTGGTAATTATATTAATAACATAATACTGGTGATAAATAATCATCATTATTAGGCTAGACTGTGAGCATCAGGCCACTATTGCCTCAACACTGTTCCCCAAAGTATTAAAAGGATGGGCTGCCTCTAGATTATCCTCCTCTACCTACTAGAAGATGCCTACCTAGCACTCTTCTTTCAGTCAGCTCCCTAAAAATATATTCCATTTCCCTTGATCAATATTTGAATTTTACAAACGAGGAAACTGAGACCTAGAGGTAAAGTCACTTGTTCAAGATCAAGCAGCAAATCAGTGGCAGACTGAGGAATCTATTGTAACTCTATTGTAACTCTTCCTACCCCTTACCATCCCTCAGCCATTGAAAGGGCCCAGGCATGGTAGCAAATGGATGGGTGTTCCACTTGGACACCAGCCTAAACCTACTGATTTATTAGATCACAGATTTCATTCTGGGTTTAAAATATCCCTTTTCTCAGGATGCAGTGTGGCATGGTTGAGGAGAAGCCCCAGATAAAGCTAGGAAACCTGGGATCAGTTCCATCTCTGCTGGCAATTCACTGTGTGACCTTTCCCTCTCTAAGGCTCATTCTTCTCATGCGGCAAATAGAACGTTGACCTAGATGATCTCTCTGATTTCTCCCAGTTATGACATTCTATGGTTAGAATATTCAAAGTTCTAAGACAATTTGCTGCTCTGGGATCCTACAGGGTGGTATAATTTTTACTGAGGTACGTATAAGGAGCCAGAAACAATGACGTCCAGTTGTCACCAGAGCAAAGCTGTTGCTGATTCTCTGTTCAGAGAACTGGCTGATAGAGCCCCTAAGAGAGCCATGATAGAAATGCAGCTGAAACCAGGTGCAGCTGACTGAGTTGAACTTCCTCCTGGCAGGGATCTCTGAGCTTAGGGGAGGCAGGCATATGCCCGGGCAACACACCCAGCTCTCCCTGGCCAGGATCCCTGGCTGGCAGAGCACCAAAGGAAGAAGAGAAAGCTATAGATTGAGATACAAAAAGAAGACATTATCCTCAAGAATTAGTCTGTCCCATTAGGTATGGGACAGTGTCTTGCACATAGAAGATACTTAATAGATGTTTACAGAATTAATTGGGCAGTCTTACCCAAATTATCCAGTCAGAGATGCTGTAGCTTAAGGTCATTTTCAAATCATCCTAGTCAGGAAACCATCAAATAATACCTGGATTAATGGCAGAGTAGCCAACATAATCTCCCTATCTCTAGGTTTTCTCCATGGTCTGTCTTGTGCATTTTGGCCAGACTAATTTTTCTCAAATATGACTTGTAACCTATTATTTTCCTAGTCAGAAATATGCAGTGATTTCCTATTACCCCAGGACAGAACTTAAGCTTCCTCCTCTGACATTCTAGACCTTTTCTCCCTTCTCCATCTTCACCAATCTAGTCTCATATATTCCTCCAAATGCATCTTCTTTTGTTTTCCTACAGAAATCCTTCCCTACAGCCAGACTGGCTTTGTAATAGTTTGCTCCCAATTCTGTACCTTGGTTTCTGTTCTCCACCCAGAATGCCCTCCCTTTCTTTTCTACCTTTTCAAATTCTCCCCATCATTCAAGTCTCAGTTTAAATGTCACTTCCTTCAGGAAGCCTTCCTTGATTAGTCCTGCTCTTACTGACCTCTCCCTCCTTTCTCCTTTGGATTTCGGTTGCTATTGTTATTTAGTTGTCCATCTCTTCATGACCTAATGGATCATACAGTCCATGCAGTTTGCTTGCCAAAGATACTGGAGTAGTTTTGTTTTTCAGTGAAGTAAACCAAACAGGTTTAATGACTTGCCCAGAATCATACAGTTAGTAATTGTCCAAAGTCACATTTGAACTTGGGACTTTCTGACTCCTGGCCCAATGCTCTATCCATTCACTGAGTCATCTAACAGTTTCTTGAATTCCTGAACCTCGAATCTGCTGCTAGTTCAACAGGCCCTCCCTCTCTCCTTCCTATCCTTTCTTCTTTAGTTATAGATTACACTATATTCTTTCATTTTTCAACTAGCAAGTAATTTTTTATTAAAACTTTTTATTTTCAAAACTTATGCATAGATAATTTTCAACATTCACCCTTGCAAAACCTTCTGTTCACAATTTTTTCCTTCTTTGCCCTCACTCCCTCCCCTAGACAGCAAGTAATTCAATATATGTTAAACATGTGCAATTCCTCCATATATATTTCTATAATTATGCTATACAAGAAAGATCAGATCAAAAAGGAAAAAAATGAGAAAGAAAACAAAATGTAAACAAACAACAAAAAGAGTGAAAATACTATGTTGTGATCCACACTCAGTTCCCACAGTCCTCTCTCTGGATGCAGATGGTACAAGACCATTGGAACTAGCCTGAATCATCTCATTGTTGAGAAGAGCCACGTCCATCAGAATGATCATTATATAATCTTGTTGTTGCTGTGTACAATGAGCTGCTGCTTCTGCTCATTTCATTTAATCTCTCCAGCCCTCTCTGAAATCATACTGCTGATTTATAGAACAATAATATTCCAAAACATTCATATATCATAACTTATTCAGCCATTCTCTAACTGGTAGGCAGCTTCTTGCCACTATAAAAAGGGCTGCCACCAACATTTTTAGCAAAACTTTAAAAAATTAATGTCTTACTATCTCTGCTCCTCTGTCACTGAACAAATTAAAAATTTTAAAAACAAAAAGCTCATTTCTTGATACATATCTACATAATTTGGCAAAAAGAGAGAAGAAAATGTTATCTCTGCATTCTGAGTTCACCTCTCTTGTCAGGAGGTAACTGGTATGTTTCTTCATTTTTTTGGACTTATGATTTATTATTGCATTGGTCAACATCCTGGAGTCTAAGTTGTTTTTCTCTATAATGTTACCACTGTACTGGTTTTCACTGCATTCTCACATGTTTTTCATGAGTTTTAAGTTTTATTTCCCCATGAGATTTTAGTGACCCTCCAATAACAGGGCATTTTCTCTTCGGTTGCCCTCTGGTGCCAAGTTCTGAGCCTGGCAGACTCTAAGTAGAGTGGGCTTAGAGCTAAGACTAAAAGGAGTAAGAGCCAGGCTCACCACTTTCCTCCTATAACTGGATCCGAAGTGTGTTTTGTGCTTGGAGAGCTGAAAAGGCCCTTGTTTCTAATCCTTTGTTGCTTAGAATTTGTTACAGCCAAACCAACAGTGCCCCATTACTCTGTATTACTTTCTGCAGCAGAGAAAACTCCCATTTTGGGGAAGGTTTGGTCTAGAGAAAGACAGAATATCAGGGTGATATCATAGACTAGATTAAAGTGAATTGTGTGCAACAAAGGAGGGTTCAGAGCTGGTCTATCCCTGGCAGAGGGAAGGCATTGCCTTTCATGATCAAAGTGCATTGAAGACAGGGGCCAAGAATGAAGAGAAAAAAGATTCCCCAAAAGACAACTGTGGCCTTTTTGTCCAGAAGAAGAAGCTGCCAGGGCCATGAGCCTAGATCCTGGGCCCTGGGCCTTTTAGCAACTTTGGAGGTCTGTCGGGGGAGAAGGGTGCCTCTCATGGTAGAGCCATATATATTAATATTTGCAAAATAAATACAGGAGTGGGGGTTATTATTTTTTTGGTGTGGAGACACTAGTGGAGGGCAAGTATGGGGATGGGGAGAGATGTACCAGATGGGCCCAGAATGAGGAAGAGTGAGTTCAAATCCTGACCTAGACTTCCTACCTATGACTCTGTCCCTACTTCACTTATGAGGCTCAAGTGAGATAATTAATGTATTATAAAATACCTTATCAATCTTTAATTTACATCTAGATGTTAGCTGTTATTATTTTGGTACCAGCATAGCCATTCTCCCTCCTGGCTTCCTTCAAAGTTCAGACACACACAGCTCCTACCATAACTCAATCTACTTAACAATCACTCAGCAAATGCTTCCTAGGTGCCAGGCCTTGTCCTAGGCTCTAGGCATCTAAATGCAAAACCTCAGCCCCTGAGCATGACAACCCACCACTAGGCTTCCCCTCCAAAAAAGGATCTATTTCTTTTGTCAATGGGGCGACCGGAGAAGTATAGAACGTTAGGTAGTACATCCCAAATGCCTCTGACACTATGAGACTCTGGGCAAGTCCCTAACTCTGTCTGCCTCAGTTCCCTCATCTGTAAAGTGAGTTGGAGAAAGAAATGGCCAATCCAGACCTTTGCCAAGAAAATTCCAAATGGGTCACAACTGAAATGACTAATAATTAAAAAAATACATTACTATATAAGCCCCTATCCCTGGGGCCATCCAGAACCTTTCAGGTTTATACAGTTTTGGTAAAACGGGAGGTTCCTGTTCTCTTCTTCCCAATGAAATGGAGGGCTGCTGAGCCTTCCCATCTGCTTTACCTCTATGCCCTGTGTGCTCTAGCACTGTCCTTTAAAGCTACTAGTGTAGCTTTAAAGATCCCAAAGCCTGTCATCGACCCCAACTGCTGCACCCTTGGGATTTCTGTCCCTTCCACTCACCCTGAAGCTGAACCTACTTTGATGTATTGTATGTACTTAATTGAGATCAGGAACTGTCTAGATTTTTATATTATCTCCAACATCTCTGGTACATAGTAGGCACTTTTAAAAATGCTTGTTTGCTTGATTTCTTTCTTCTTGGATTTATAAAATTATAAATCTGGAATCCAAAGCAACTTCAAAGACCGTTTTGTTTTCTAACTGCAGAGCAAGAGCTCTTTCTACCCACTTCCCCATCACCTGCACTCTCTCTCTCTCTCTTCTCTCTCTCCCTTTCTCTCTCTCTGTTCTCTCTTCTCTTCTCTTCTCTTGCTTTCTCTTCTTTCTTCCTCCCCCCTCTCTCTTCTCTCTCTCCCTCTTCTTCTTTCTGTTCTCTCTTCTCCTTCTCTCTTGTTTTCTCTTCTCTCTGTCTCTGTCTCTGTCTCTTTCTCTTTCTCCCCTCCCCTCCTCCTTCTTCCCTTCTTCCTCTCTCTCTTCTCTCTCTCTTTTCCTCTCTCTTTGTTCTCTCTTCTCCTCTCTTGCTTTCTCTTCTTTCTTCCTCCCCCTCTCTCTTCTCTCTCTCCCCCTTCCTCTTTCTGTTCTTTCTTCTCCCTCTCTCGTTTTCTCTTCTCTCTCTCTGTCTCTGTCTGTCTGTCTTTCTCTCTCTCCCCTCTCCTCCTCCCCTTCTTCCTCTCTCTCTCTTCTCTCTCTCCCTTTTCCTCCCTCTGTTCTCTCTTCTCTTTCTCTCTTGCTTTCTCTTCTTTTTTCCTCTCTCTCTTTTCTCTCTCCCTTTCTCTCTCTGTTCTCTCTTCTCCTTCTCTCTTGCTTTCTCTTCTTTCTTTCCCCCCTCTCTTTCTCTCTCTCTCTTCCTCTCTTTTCTTCTGCTTGTCTTTCTCTTTCTCCTCTCTCTCTGTCACTCTCTGTCTCTCTTTCACACACACACACACACACACACACACACACACACACACACACTTACCAGCCCTACCATTGTATCTCCTTCTTGGCAGTGAATCTAAAAGGGATTTGAGAGAGAAAGGGGAGACTTACTTTATTCATGCAAGCCACAATTTGATGCCACCACTGAACAGCTGTTCAGACTTCTGTAGTTCTGGTCCCTTTGACCTCTGTACTTTTCCCCACTTTTTGCAACCCAAGACCTCCTCCCCTTACATACACCCCTTTCTCCCTTCCCTTGTATCCTAAGTCTGCCTGTAGCAGTGGTCGTGGGTGTCCCTCCCTATCACTGGCAGCCCTTACATGCTTTATTTCATTTCCCCCCTCTATTGCATATCCCCTCCCTCCATTCTCTCCTGACCAAGACAAAAAGAGAAGAAAGAATAGTGCCCATTCTGCTTAAGGGCACCAGGTCCGGTCTCAAAATAAAAATGGAAATGGCTGAAGGAAGATTTGTCTGAACCCAAAGCCATGGCTTCCCTATCCAATTCAGCATCTCCTTTTAATTCTAGTGCTTGGATTAAGTTAGCAACCTCCTTGCTCTATTTCTATTTTTGTAGAAAAGCTTCCTGAGAGCAGGTCATTGCTATATTTAATCTTTACGTTCCTTATAGAGGCTATGGGCTTTTAAACACAAGAGGTACTTAATAAATGTATATTGAATCAAGGCCCTCAGGAAGAAGCTGGACTCCACTCTCTGCTACAGATCTAAGAGGGATGATGGACACAAGGTCTCAGCCACAAGTAAGGCAGTGGGGCAAGCCCAGGAAGTGGGCATGGGAGGGACAAGTAGATGGAGGTCTGGCCAGTCACCACAATGCTCCCCCACAGCCTAATCTTAGTTATCCAAACATGCTTACTGCTCCTTCCCTTTCCCCCTCCTCAGAGCCCTCCTATTTTCTCAAACAGGTCCTACCCCAACAGAGGGACTCAGTCACCCCATGCACAGGAGAGTGGTTTGAGGTGAGGAAAAGAGGGCATTCCTATCCACCAAATCTGTGAGCTGGGCTCTCTGCCTTGGATGGGGAGGGGGTGGAGAGACTATGGCTAATTTCAAAATGGACCTGCCTTTATTATTCAAACCACCCCCATCCACTCCCCCCAAAACAAAACAAAACAACACAACAAAACGCTGGGGACTTTCTGGGCCTGCTGGTAGGGGGAGGTGGATGGAAGTGGGTTTAACACTGTTAGTCATGGAGAAATCACAGAGGGGCTGCGTGGCCCTGAAAGCTGATGGGGAGACCAATTGAGGGCAAAATTGACCAGGACAATGGCTTCTTTGTCTCTGTGCCTGGGTCTGCCTGCCAAGGTTAGCAGAGCTGAATGAAACTCACTGGAGCTGTTCTTCACACCACATACCAACGGCCTGCTTAGATTTTTTCCCCCTTTCTGAAGGGGGGTCGTGGCGGGAGGCAGCAGAGGGGACAATGGCTTCGATTAGCATATGCTGCTGGCTGGCGGTTTGGGATATGATAGAGACAGGGCCCCCATATCTACCCCCACTGGACTCTTTCTTCAGATCCCGCCACACAGAAGCTTTCACATGAGGGCCTGGTGTTCAATGGGTCCCTTCCTAAGAATGAGTCCCCGGCCCTCACAGGAATGTCTCTGTGAGTGGGAACAGCCTTTTTTTTTAAAGAGTTACTTCTTTATCTTGGGGCTCTAAGTCTTTTTTTTTTTTTTTGGTCCGGTGTTCCACAAAACACTTCACTAACTACTCATCCTCTCAAGAATACAAAATGACTGTTCCCTCTTGCTTTAGAGAGAGACCAGACTCCTCTGCCTGGCACTCAAGGCCTTGATCCCAGCCCACTTTTGCCTTCACTCTTCCCCAAAAGGCATCCTGCCTATCATCCATACCTAGTTTCCTACTATCCCCCAAATGTCTTACTTTTTTTGGGGGGGGTCAGTGCTATGCCTTAGAATGTCCTTCCCTTTCCTCTCTGCTTATCTAAGTTCTGTCCACACTTCTAGGCCTGGTTCAAGACTTCTCAACTGAAGCCTTCTTGCACCAGTCCAGTTCATACCAGTCTTTTAATTGCAAGAAAAAAGACAAGAAATGTGGCATAATGGAAGGAACACTTGAGTTCTGTGATCAATTCACCGTCCGAACGTGAGCAGACTATTTCTGGTTTGGGGGCCTCAGTTTCCCTCCCTCTCTGTAAGACTAGATAATTGTTAAATCCTTCTAGATCTGACTGTCTATGACTGAGACTTGGGTGGACCTGATGAAGCCAGTAGGGTGTAGAAGAGAGCTCTGCATTTGAGTTTAAAGGACCTAGGGTCATATGCCAGTTCTATTACAAAGAATCAGTTTCTTCCTCTGTAAAACAAGAGGGTTATATTGTTATCTTTAAGATCCTTATAGATCTCTAAAATAATTGCTATGCTCTCTTAAACCCCATCATCTAAGCCTGGAGCCTCCTGGGTGGCAGGGACACGTCTCCAACTCACTTATGCAATCCTTGGCTCCTCCCTCGTGGCCAATGCAAAATGCCAATGACCTGGGAAGAATTCTAATGGAGTCTTCCCTCAAATCTGGCTAGCAATTAGAGGCTGTCGTAGGGGAGGGAGGACAGAGTTGGGAATCCCACAGAGTCGGTGGAGGAAAACTATCGGCTTTGGAAGCGGCTGTTGAAACCCCAGACCCATTCACCACCCTCTCTCCCCCTGCAAGGCAGCAGAGGGCCTCGCTACATGGGACAGGGATTTGCTCCATTGCCTGCTGGTCTTTCTTCCCTCTATTTCCTGCATCTCAAATGCCTTCTTGAGCTCGAGAATCCTGGCAGCACATTTATTCCCAGAGCTGTTATCGGTTCAAATGCACAACTTCACTACTTGGAATGGGTGGCCTGGGCAGATTGTTGGCATGAATCACAGAAACTGGGGCATTTATTAAAATGTGAAGCAATCCATCAGGCTGCAGGAAGTGAGCTAAAAGAAGGGGAAATCTATCCTTCTGGATTGGTGGAAGATACTCTCCTTACCTCCCACCTGGACTATTGTTATAAACTCTTAATGGGTCTGTCTGCCTCCAGTCTCTATCCCTCCAATCCATCTTGCAGGTACTGTCAGACTAATTACTCTAAAGGATATTTTTTCTCATGTAAATCTTTTATTCAGAAACATTCAGTGGCCTCTCATTACCTATAGGAGAAAGTCATAGGATCCCAAGGGAATGGCAGAGAATCTGTAGAATTGTCAAGTCTGACTCAAATAGAAATGGCAGCTACTAAACCATAGGTAAGGATCCCTGGGGGAGGGTGGGGTGCGTATTGACTTAGAAACCATATAGCAATATTACCTAGGTTTTATTGTATTTTTTATTTATTTTGATAAATTATATTTTAGTTTGATTCTGAAAACACATGAAGTATTATTGTGGGTCACAATCCTAGCACAGGCTATGCCCTTGATGTCTCTGACCTAAAGCAAGCTATACTTTAGCAGGAATCACCTCCACTGCAACCTTAACAAGTGATTATTCAGTATCTGTTTATCCAGAGAGGGAGAACTCTTTACCTTCCATGGAATGCATTGTATCCAGGCACCCAACTAAATATTATTTTGTATTAGAATCATGGAGCAGCTAGGTGGTACAATGCTTCGTCTGGAGTTGGGAAGAGCTGAGTTCAAATCCAGTCACAGGCTATGTGACCCTGGGCAAGTCACTTAATCCTGTTTTCCTCAGTTTCCTTATTTGCTAAATGAGTTAGGGGAAGAAATGGAAAACTACTTCAGCATCTTTGCCAAATTGGGTCAGGAAGTGTAATTCTCAACTGAAAAATGGATTGAACAATAATAACAATTAAAATCACACATCTACAATTCTGAGGGACATGGTTCTTTTCAACAATGAGGTGATTCAGGCCAATTCCAATAGAGTTGTGATGGAGAGAACCATCTGCATCCAGAAAGAGGATTGTGGAGACTGAATACTGATCACAACATAGTATTTTCACCTTTTTTGTTGCTGTTTGCTTTTTTTTCTTATTTTTTTTCCTTTTTGATCTGATTTTTCTTGTGCAACATGATAAATGTGGAAATATGTATAGAAGAATTGCAAATATTTAACATATATTGGATTACTTTTGCTGTCTAGGGGAGGGGTGGGGGAAAGGGAAGAAAAAAATGGAACACAGGGTTTTGCAAAGGTGAGTGTTGAAAACTATCTTTGCATGTATTTTGAAAATAAAAATTTTTTGTTTTTTTTAAGATCGTATATCTAGAGTTGGAAGGAAACTCATTTAGAGGCCATTCTAAAGATGGAATCATTGTTTCATAGAATCATAGATTTAGAGCTAGAAAGAATTTTAGTGACTATTGGGCCTCTCATTTTATGGATGAGGGAACTGAACCTGGAGAAATTAAGTTACTTTCCCTGGATCACACAGCTAGTGAGTACTTAAGGTGGCATCTAAACCCTATGCCCAGTGTTCCCATCCACTCCATCATTCTACATCTCAGCTATGAAATACAAACTCTTCATTTTACAAATGAGGAAATTGAGAGCCAGAGAGTTCAAGCCACTCATTTGAACACAGGTCCTTTGACTCCTGAAAAAGTGTTCAATGGGTAGAAATTATGTCTTTTCTTAAAAGTTAATTGATTGATTGTTAGCATCTCCCTCTGCCACCAGACATTACCTTGTAATTTATATATGTATATGTATGCTAGCATGAAAATATATATTTTGTACTGTAGTAGCCCTTTTTGTGTTGGCAAAAATTATTTCATTGAAAATCAATTGGAAAATAAGTGGATATCCATCAATTGGGGAATGGCTGAAGAAGTTATGGTACATGCAAGTAATGGAATATTATTGTTCTATAAAAATGATGAACAGGCTGATTTTAGAAAAACCTAGAAAGATTTACATGAATTGATGCTGAGTTAAACAAGTAAACCCAGAAAAACAAAATACACAAGAACAAGAAGATTGTGTGATAATCAACTATGATAAACTTGGTTCTTCTCAGAAATTCAGTGATCCAAGGAAATTCCAATAAACTTTGGGCAGAAAACACCATCCCCATCCAGAGAGAGAACTATGGAGACTGAGGGTGAATATTGATCCATATTATTTTCACCTTTTTTTCCCTTCTGGTTTTTTTTCTCATGGTTTTTCCCTTTTGTTTTGATTTTTCTCTCCCAACATGACTCATATGGAAAAATGTAAAGAATAAATGTATATGTTTTACCTAAGAAACTTAAATAAAAATTAATTTTTTTAAAAAAGGAAAAAACAACACTTGCATGAAGCTATGATATTATGTAAGCTCCTTGAAAAGGGGGAGTATTTATTGTTTGCCTTTGTATCCCTAGTTCATAGCCTAGAACTTAGGTAGTTTTTTTCCTGGATATGGATAGCAAAGCATTGTATTTTAATAATTCCTAGTATCTCTCTATAGTAAGGAGAAGATTCAACTAACCTAGATGGCATTCCAGTAGATGCTGAGATGTCAGCTGGGCTCACTGTTTGTTCCTGACACCCTCTTACTTTCCTCAAATAGAGATAGATTTAGAAATAAAAGGGACTTTCATGGTCATCTAGTTCAATCTACCCATTTTATAATGAGCACACCATTATTGACTTGGCCAAGATCACTCAGGTGGTAAGTGTCAGAGGCAGGATTTAAGACCAGGTCTTGCACTACACTCTAATCCCACCAACCCTGATTTCCCAATCAGCTCTTCCATAATATGTCCTGTCTGTTGTTCTTGAGGGTATAAGTCAAAGACATAAGTAAACCATGTCTTTTACCTTGTTTTCCCATATCTCTTGCCTCAGGGCCAGGCAGGAAAGGCTTGTTGACTGGACTGATCTTAAAGTGCCTGGACCTAATTTCTTGTTGAATTGAATCAAATGCCCCTGCAATAGGGGGATAGAGGGCCCAGTCTTAGATACGAGCCGTTCAATATCTAAAAGCCCTTCCTGGCTTGGGTGGAGAGTGACATGAACAAGGAGGGAGCCAAAAACAGCAGGGCTGGGCTTTCCTCCTTGCTATTGTTACTCCCTCCTTTTCCTTTCTACTAATTTGAAGACCAAGAGATCCACCCAGGACCTCTCCAAGGCTCCTAGCTAACAGTTAAAAAGCAGTTTATCCTATGAATGCCAAAGGCAGGGAGTTGGCTGCAATAATCTATTCCCTGAAGCAACTGGATGCTGTCACAGCCAGTGGAGTGCTCTGCAGGCAGCAGGTGGTGAGAGACAGGGAGAGACAAGCCTAGGGACATGAAACTCTAGATGTGGGAATATCTTCTGAGCATGGGAATTTAATCTTTGAAGCCTTCTGTCAGGTTCTGAACACCAAGGGCTGTTTGTCCAGGATCAATCCATCAATGGGTCAACAAGCATTCATGGAAAGTAATATGTGTGCCCTGTCTTATGCTAAGCTCTTTCTGGGAGACAGAAATTATAGTCCTCCCCTTCATGGCACAGACACTTCTGAAGCAGATGAGACATAAACATAATAAAAGGCTAATTCGCAGTAGGAGGCAGTACTAAGTATTGAGGAGACAGGGGACAGGGGAACCAGTGGCTCAAATTGTGGAGGACCTCAGCCTCAAGGGACTGAAATTTGTCATCTAGGCAGAGGGGAGTCATTCAAGATTCTTGAGCAGAAGAGTGACCCAATCAGGCCACCTGTTACAAAGAAGATTGGAATGAGATTCCCCCTACATTCTGAGACAGCCAGAGAAAGGAAGAGATGGAGCCAATGTTCCAAGTCAAGTGAATGGATGAGCCATTTCTCACACTGGCAGAGGAGGGGGGATCCTTTGGAAAAGGAAAAGGAATAGTACTGTCATTGCCTGGAGAGTCCCCAGATGACAGCCCTGTCTGCTTGTGGTTTACTATGTCATTATTCACAATTATTTCCCTAATCTCTAAACCCTCTCCAAGTCTTTATAATCCTTCTCCATCTCTGGCACACAAGGGAGATTGTCAGAAAGTACCTGTGGATAAAGAAGAAAAAGAAAAACATGAGTCCCCCAAAGCTCCAGAAGTCCTTGAGTCTTTTGCTTTCCTTGACAGGGCAACCTCTATTCTCACAGGAAGACTGGACTAGGCTTCTGAGATCTGTTCATCCTTTCCTGGCTCACCTGAACTCCCTCTTTCTAATCTCTTTATGGTGGCCATTGATTATGGGGGGCTTTGAATCTTAGACAAAAGGGTTTGTAATTTAGTTTGTCAAGACAGCAAAGTGGTATGGGGATAGAATACTGGACCTTAAGTCAGGAACCCCTGAATTTAATTCAGCTTCAGATACCTACTAGCTGGGCAAGTCACAACTTCTATCTACCTCAGTTTTCTCATCTTTAAAATGGGGATAATAATTATACTTACCACCCAGGATCGTTGTGGAGATTAAATGTGATGATATTTGTAAAGTACCTTGCAAACCTTAAATTTTTTTATAAATGTTAGCTTTTATTATAAATAAATATTATATATATAATAAATTATTTGGATCTAGCATTATTGCTGAAATAGCAAGTATGGATACCAGAGCTATGTAGCCTCTGCTTCAGAGAGTTGGGTTTTTTTAAATTGTTGCCCAATTCACCTCACAGTTTCTTCCCTCCATACCTTTGCTTACACTATTCTCTCAGCTTGAAATGACCTTCTTCATCTAACCTCTTCCTAACCACTCCACTCCTCAACCATTAACAATCCTTAGGGATTTATTATAACATGCGTGGTTTTGGGGGGAGGGAGTGGGGAAAAGGGATGCTGTTGTAACAGGAGCCTGTACCACATGATTTAGCCCTAAATTACACACTGTCTTGTATTCTACTGCATTATGTGTCCTCTTTCTAGTTAGTTTATAAAATTTTGAGGGCAGGGACTACATCCTTGTCTTTTTGTTTCCTCCAAAGCACTTAGCAAAAGAGTGAGCAGGCAGTCCATACTCATTAAATACAAGATAATCAGTAGTATGATTATCTTTGGAGAATATGACCCTTAGGCCAGATATGACAGTGTAATACATATATAGTCCCAACTCTACTACATGGGAAGATTCCCATGACCAGGCATGTCATTTGCTATCTTTTGGTCTCTTCTTAGACAATTCTATTCTCCTTTTTAGGTTCCTTGAAGGAGAGAGCAAATCATAGTAACCTGATGAATACTAGGTATCTCCTACCTAGAAAGGAAGGCATAAGGCGGCATAATACTGCTTAAAAGGGGACTGAATTGGGCCTCAAGAAACCCATGTCTTAATCTGGCTGTACCACTCACTACCTGCTTGAAGAAATTGTGCACTAATACCCTTTGACCCAGCAGTGTTTCTATTGGGCTATCCCACAGAGATCTTAAAGGAAGGAAAGGGACCCACATATACAAAAATGTTTGTGGCAGCCCTTTTTGTAGTGGCAAGAAACTGGAAATTGAATGGATGCCCATCAATTGGAGAATGGCTGAATAAATTATGGTATATGAATGTTATGGAATATTATTGTTCTATAAGAAACAACCAGCAGGACGATTTCAGAGAGGCCTGGAGAGACTTGCATGGACAGATGCTGAGTGAAATGAGCAGAACCAGGAGATTATTATACACAGCAACAAGACTGATGAAGATCAGTTCTGATGGACATGGCTCTCCTCAACAATGAGATGAATAATGCCCATTCCAATGATCTTATGATGAAGAGAGCCATCTACACCCAGAAAGGACTGTGGGACCTCAACATAGTATTTTCACTCTTTTATTGTTGTTGTTTACTTGCATTTTATTTTCTTTCTCATTTTTTCCTTTTTGATTTGATTTTTCTTGTGCAGCAAGATAATTGTATAAATATGTATACATATATTGGATTTAACATACATTTTGCCATGTTTAATATATATTGCATTACTTGCCATCTAGGGGAGGGAGTAGGGAAAGGAGGGAGAAATTGGAATACAAGGTTTTGCAAGGGTTAATGTTAAAAAATTACCCATGCATATGTTTTTAAAACAAAAAGCTTTAATAAAAAAAAGAAATTGTGCACTAAATGACCTCCCAGATATGTCTCTGAGGTATATAAAAATGTTAGAAATTAAGAGTAGAAAAAAAGACCTCTAGCTAGGGTCCTCTTGTCCCTAGATGAAAGTCTCTAGAAAGTCTTTAGATACTCCCAAATGGCTTAAAGGGTGATTTTATATAAACTCCATAGGCCTTAGTTTTCTCACCTGTAAGATGAAAATAATAGCATAGGTTTGTATACTTCTGTGCACATCACTGTTATAAATATCAGATTCAAACACAAGGTGATGGTGAGTGCCCTTTCAGGAGGCAAATAGGGAATTAAAGTGGTGAGGGAGAGATTTCTAGTCTAAGAGAAGCTACTTTTAAGAAAGTCAATTTGCATTGTCTCTTTAAATCAAGTTTGTCTTTGACAAGTGACTAGCCTGAAAGAAATCTCTGTTACTGTGAGTAAGACCTTCTAGTCTCAACATGCATCTTTCTCCCAGAGACCTTCCCACAATTAACTGGCAACATCTGACTTCTAAGGGGGAGGGGCAAGGGGGTTCTCTTCTACCTGCTAAAATGAGCAAGAATTGACTTGTTTCCCCAGATCACTTTCCCAGGCAGGTTGGCAGCTGCATTTTGCTTGCCAATGTGAAGAGGGAGATAAAGGGGAAATGATGCCAGAGCATTACCTTTTAGTCTATTGGTCTAAAGAACTCTAATAGCTGACAAAACTTTGTTTCTCTCATCAAAATGATGTGAAAATGTCATCTTGCTGACTCTTTTTTTTTTCTCCAGGATGGGATATATCTATGGTAGATATGCACACAGACACAGCCTTGGATAGTAATAGAGAAGGGAATAAGCATTCATTAAGCACCTAATATGTGCCTGACACTGTGCCTTATAAGCATTTTACAAATATAATTTCATTTGATAGCAAGTAGACTTTGCTGGTCTCTAGGGCAAGAAAGGAATCCTAGAGTAATTATACCTGGAGATGGGGAATTGGAGAGGTCATGGGGAAAAAGTCAGTGGAGGAGATAGGAAACTTAGGGGAAGAAAACCAGAGACAAATGCACCAAGTTAATATAAATATCCCTCCCTCATAAATACATACACACACACACAAAACTATCCTGTATTCTAAATTTCAGTTATGACATTCAGTTCACTTGCCTTAAAAATCCTCTTTCTGATCATAAAGGAAGAAAAGGAACCCACATGTGCAAGAATGTTTGTGGCAGCCCTTTTTGTAGTGGCTAGAAACTGGAAACTGAATGGATGCCCATCAACTGGAGAATGGCTGAATAAATTATGGTAAATGAATGTTATGAAATATTATTGTTCTATAAGAAACAATCAGCAGGATGATTTCAGAGAGGCCTGGAGAGACTTGCATGGACTGATGCTGAGAGAAATTAGCAGAACCAGGAGATCATTATACACGGCAACAACATTATATGATGATCAATTCTGATGGACATGGCTCTCTTCAACAATGAAATGTTTCAAACCAGTTCCAATTGTTCAGTGAAGAAAGCCATATACACCCAGAGAGAGGGATGTGAAATGTGGACCACAACATAACATTTTCATGCTCTTTATTGATGTTTGCTTGCATTGTGTTTCCTTTCTCAGATTTCTTTTTCTTGTAGATATGATTTTTCTTGAACATCAAGATGTGTGGAAATATGTATACATATATTCTACTTGTCAAATATTTTAACATAATTAATATGTAGTAGACTTCCTGACATCTAGGGGAGGGGTGGGGACTAGGGGGGAAAATTTGTAACAGAAAGCTTTGTAAGGGTCAATGTTGAAGAATTACCCATACATTTGTTTTGCAAATAAAAAGCTTTAATAAAAAAAATCTTTTTTTCTAAATCTGATGCTCTATATTCTAAGATTATTTTTGGTTCTGACATCCTTTCTTCCTTATAGGATCCCTTCAGATTCTGACTGTCTATGTTCTGTGCACAATAGTCTGTGTTCTATAAACCCTTCCAGAACTGATGTCCTTTGTTCCAGGCTCCTTTCCAACCTGAACATTCTACATTCAAACATTCTACTAAATTCACCTCAATAACTTTTCATCTACTATGTGTCAGGCACAGGGCTAGACACTGGAGATAAAAAGTTAAGAACAAATCAACTCTGCCCTCAAGGGATATATATTTCACTAAGGAGGAAGTAACATGTAGACAGATACATAAATATAAAATAGATACAAAATTAATACAAAGTCATTGAGGCACAGCCTCCAAAAGGCATAAAGTTTGGAGATGTAATGCTTCATATAAATGTCATTAATTAAATAGCCCAAGTTGACTAGAATATAGATCACAAGAGAGGAAATAAGTCTGAAGGCATAGTCTGGGACACTAAGCATTTTTAGTGGAGCTGTGAATTAGTCCAACTGCTGTGGAAAGCAATTTAGAATTATAGTAAAAATTTCATTAAAATGTACATTCTCTTTGAGCCAAAGAAGTTAAAGAGAGAAAAATCCCTTGAATACAAAATTATGTATCACCGTACTAAGAAGTGGGGGGAAAGTGGGTGTTCATTTATTATAGAATGGTCTATCTGTCAATAAACCAATTTTGGTATATGAATACAATGGAATATTATTATTATGAATGTGAAGAATTCAGAAAAATTTGAGAAGATTTATATGAACTGATGCAGAGAGAAGTAAGAACCTTGGAAAACAATTTACACAATAACCTCAATAGTGTAAAAATACAGAAAGTCCTCAGAACTCTGTTCAATAATATGTCCAACCTTAATTTTGGAGGCCTGATGATGAGGCATACCTCTAGCTTCTTGTCAAAGAAGTGGTGTACTACAGGGTGGGATGAGGCATGTATTTGCAGACATGGAGAATGTATTAACTTGTTTTGTTTAACCATCTTTTTTTTCCCCTGAGGCAATTGGGGTTAAGTGATTTGCCTAGGATCACACAGCTAGGACGAGTTAAATGTCTGAGACCAGATTTGAACTTAAGTTCTCCTGACCTTAGGACTGGTGCTCTATCTACCACGCCACTTTAACCATCTTTTAAAAATAATTTTTAAAAATTTATTTACAAGGGTGGGTTCTCTGATGCAGACAGTCTTTGAGAAGACATATAAAAAAAAGATAGGTCAAAGATTTATTGTGAAGGGCTCTAAATATCAAACAGAGATATTTGTATTTTATCCCATAGGAATCAGGGAGCCATCAGTTGGAGAATGGCTGAATAAATTATGGTATATGAATGTCATGGAATATTATTGTTCTGTAAGAAATGACCAGAAGGATGATTTCAGAGAGGCCTGGAGAGACTTGCATGAAGTGGTGCTGAGTGAAATGAGCAGAACCAGTAGATCATTATACACAGCAACAATAAGTCTATATGAAGATCAATTATGATAGACATGGTTCTCTTCTATGATAGACATGAGATTATTCAAACCAGTTCCAATTGTGCAGTGATGAAGAAAGCCATATATAGCCAGAGAGAGGGATATGAATGTGGACCACAATTGATGTTTGCTTGCATTGTGTTTCCCTTCTCAGATTTTTTTTCTTGTAGATAGGATTTTTCTTGCACAGAAAGATAACAGTAAAATATATATATACACATATTCGATTTGTCAAGTATTTTAACATAATTAACATGTAGTGGATTTCCTGCCATCTAGGGGAGGGGTGGGGGCTAAGGGGGAAAAATTTGTAACAGAAAGTTTTGCAAGGGTCAATGTTGAAAAATTACCCATACATATGTTTTGCAAATAAAAAACTTTAATAAAATGAAATAAATAAATAAATAAAATTTTAAAAAAAGTAATCAGGGAGCCAATGAAGCTTTCTAAGCAGAGGAATAACATGGTCAGGCCTGTTTTAAGATTATCTATCTGACAGCTATGTGGAGTAAGAATTAAAGTGAAGAGAATACACAGGTAGATGGTACAGGAATCGTCTAGATGAAAATGATGGGGACTTACCATAGAACTTAGGTTCTGAGAGAAGAAAAGAGGCAGATGGGAGAGTTATGACTGAGGTAAACTTAACAAGTCTTGGCAACTGAGAATTTGGAAGAGAGGGGAAATAAGAGTTGAAAATAACATATGCTTGTGAACCTGGGTATCTTAAAGGATTGTGGTGTCCTTTGTCTTGAATAGGGAAGTTGGAAAAAGGAATGGGTTTAGAGGGAAACTTCACAAGTTCTGTTGAGTTTGAGGTGCATATGAGACATACAGGTACAAAGTCTCAATGATAGTGTCTGAAGCAGGATTTGAATTTTAGTGTTCCTGATTCCAAGTCCAATGCTCTACCAACCATACCATGTGATGGTTAAATTTCTTTCAAAAATTCTGTGTTGTTTTAAGGATGATTTTAACTCTGATACTCCTTATTCTAAATTTTCGTCCAGCTCTTACATTTTGTGATTCTGAGGACTGAACCACCTTGAATGAAAAGCCTAGGAAGTTTCCCAGACAACAGAAATGAAGGAATGGGAACAATCTGAATGAATTTGGAAGAAGGGTGGGCTCAGGTTATGAAAGGTACTGGGAATCTGGTGCATGATAAGAAATATTTGCCAGGTTCAATATTAGGAAAACTATCAGCATCATTTATATATGATTATCTCAATAATTGCAGAAAAAGCCTTTGACAAAGGATATGAACAGACAATTTTCAGATGAAGAAATTAAAACTATTTCTAGTCATATGAAAAGGTGCTCCAAATCACTATTGATCAGCGAAATGCAAATTAAGACAACCCTGAGGTACCACTACATACCTGTCAGATTGGCTAAAATGACAGGAAAAGATAATGATGAATGTTGGAGGGGATGTGGGAAAACTGGGACACTGATACATTGTTGGTGGAACTGTGAACGGATCCAACCATTCTGGAGAGCAATTTGGAACTATGCTCAAAAAGTTATCAAACTGTGCATACCCTTTGACCCAGCAGTGTTTCTACTGGGCCTATATCCCAAAGAGAAATCATAAAGGAAGGAAAGGGACCCACATGTGCAAAAATGTTTGTGGCAGCCCTTTTTGTAGTGGCTAGAAACTGGAAAATGAATTCTCCATCAATTGGAGAATGGCTGAATAAGTTATGGTATATTAATATTATTAAATATTATTGTTCTGTAAGAAATGACCAGCAGGATGATTTCAGAAAGGCCTGGAGAGACTTGCATGAACTGATGCTAAGCAGAACCAGGAGATCATTATACATGGCAACAACAAGATTATACGATGATCAATTATGATGGACATGGCTCTCTTCAACGATGAGATGTTTCAAACCAGTTCCAATTGTTCAGTGATAAAAAAAAAAAAGCCATATACACCCAGGGAGAGGCCTGTGGGAACTGAGTGTGGACCACAACATAGCATTTTCATGCTTTCTGTTGATGTTTGCTTACATTTTATTTTCCTTCTCAGGTTTTTTTTTTCTTTGTAGATCTGATTTTTCTTGTGCAGCAAGATAACTGTGTGTGTGTGTGTATTGGATTTGTCATATATTTTAACATAGTTAACATGTATTGGACTAGGGGATAGGGTGGGGGGAAGGAGGGAAAAATTTGGAACAGAAAGTTTTGCAAGGGTCAATGTCAAAAAATAAACCATGCATATGTTTTGCAAATAAAAAGCTTTAATAAAAAAAAAGAAAAAGAAAAAGCCTTTGAAAAAGACAGCATCCATTCCTATTTAAAACGCTAAAGAGCATAGGAATAGAGTTTTCTTTAAATTGATGAGCAGCATCTATAAAACCACTGGCAAGCCTTATGCAATAGGGATAAGTTAGAAGCATTCTCTCTTTTAAAAAATTATTATTAAAGCTTTTTATTTGCAAAACATATGCATGGATAATTTTTCAACATTGACCCTTGCAAAGCTTTCTGTTACAAATTTTCCCCCTTAGTCCCCACCCCTCCCCTAGATGGCAGGAAGTCCACTACATGTTAATTATGTTAAAATACTTGACAAATCGAATATGTGTATACATATTTATACAGTTATCTTGCTGTGCAAGAAAAGTCACATCCACAAGAAGAAAACAATCTGAGAATGGAAACATAATGCAAGCAAACATTGATAGAGAACATGAAAAAGTTATGTTGTGGTTTACATTTCATATCCCTCTCTCAGGGTGTATATGGCTTTCTTCACTGAACAGTTGGAACTGGTTTGAAACATTTCATTGTTGCAGAGAGCCATGTCCATCAGAATTGATCATCATGTAGTCTTCTTGTTGCTGTGTATAATGATCTCCTGGTTCTGCTCATTTCACTCAGCATCAGTAGCTAGAAGCATTCTCAATAAAATCAGGGATGAAAGAAGGAGGCCCATTATCACCACTATTATTCAATATTGTACTAGAAATGTTAGTTTTAGCAATAAGAGAAAAAAAAGAAATTGAAAGAATTAGACTAGGCAAGGAGTCAGGCCTCATCTTTGAAGATGATATGATGGTACGCTTAGAGAATTCTAGTGAATCAACTGAAAAACTACCTGAAAAAAATTAACAATTTTAGCAAAATTGCAGGATATAAAATAAGCCCACATAAATCACTGGCATTTTTGTATAGACAAAGTCTGGAAGCAAGAGATGCAAAGAGAAATTCCATTTAAAATAACAGTAGACAGTATATAATATTTGGGAGTCTACCTTCCAAGACAAAGCCAGGAACTACATGAACACAATTATAAAACATTTCACACAAATAAAATTAGATCTAAACAGCTGGAAGAATATCAGTTGCTCATGGATAGACCAAACTAATTTAATAAAAATTACAATTCTATCTATATTAATCTGCTTATTCAGTGTCAAATCAATCAAACTGCCAAAAATTATTTTGTAGAGCTATAAAAAATAATAACCATATACACCTGGAAGAACAAAAAGTCAAGAATATTTGAGATTCATGAAAAAAAAAATGCAAAGGAAGGTGACTGAGCCATACCTGACTTAAAACTAAAGCAGCAGTCAACAAAACCCTTTGATACTGGGTAAGAAATTGAATGGTAGATCAGTAAATAGGTTTGGTACAGAAAACATAGTAAGACTACAATAATTTACTGCTTGAAAAACCCCAAAATTCCAGCTTTTGACAAAAACTATTGGGAAAACTGGCACAAAGTAGGCATAGACCAACATCTCACACCCTATACCAATGTAAAATTGAAATGGGTACATGCTTTAGACATAAAGAATGATACTATAAGTAAATTAGGAGAGCAAGGGATAGTTTATTTGTTAGATTTTTGGAGAAGGGAAGAATTTATAACCAAACAAGAAATAGAAAACATTATGAAGTACAAAATGGATAATTTTGGTTACATTAAATTAAAAAAATTTTTACACAAATAAAACCAATACAGCCATGATTAGAAGGGAATCAGAATTCTGGAAAACAATTTTTATAGTCTATGTTTCTAATGAAGACCTCATTTCTCAAATATATGGAGAATTGATTCAAATGTATAAGAATACAAATCATTCCTAAATTAACAAAAGATCAAAGAATATGAACAGGTAATTTTCAGAAAAAGAAATTAAAGTTATCTATAGATGTATAAAAAATGCCCTAAATCACTATTGATTAGAGCAGTGCAAATTAATACAACTCTGAGGTACCACTTTACACCTTATCATATTGGCTAAGATGACAAAAGATAATGATAAATGTTGGAAGGGATGTGAGAAAACTGAGACACTAATGCATTGTTGGTGAAGTTGTGAAATGATCCAACCATTCTGGGGAACAGTTTGGAATTACACCCAAAGGTCTGTAAAACTGTGCATATCCTTTGATCTAGCAGTGTCACTACCAGGTCCATTTCCCAAAGAGATCATAAAAAAGGGAAAAAGGAACTACATATGTTCCTTCCACATATGCAAAAATATTTATAGCAGCAATTTTTGTGATGGCAAGGAATTGGAAATTGAAGGGATTCCTATCAATTGAAGGGGAATGGTTAAATAAGTTGTAGTGTATAGATGTAATGGGATATTATTGTTTTATAAGAAATGATGAACAGGTAGATTTCAGAAGCAGAGTGAAATGAGCTGAACCAGGAGAACATTGGACTCACTCACAGCAATAATGTGTGATCATTAGCTAAGATAGACTTGACTCTTCTCAGCAGTGGTGATCTAAGACATTTCCAATAGACTGTGATGGAAAATGCTATCCACATCTAGAAAAAGAACTGTGGAGACTAAATCTACAGATCAAAGCACACTATTTTCACTTTTTCTTTTGTTTTTTTCTTCTTTGTGAAAACCTCCCTTTGTTCTGATTTTTCTTTCACAACATAATTAATATGGAAATATGTTTAAAATGACTATGTGTGCTTAACCTATATCAGGGAAGGGAGAAAGTAAGGGAGGGGAAAAGAAAAATTTGAAACTCAAAATCTTATAAAAATGAATGCTGAAAGCTATCTTTGCATGTAATTGGGAAAAAATAAAGCACTATCACTATTAAGTGGGAAAAATTAAAAAATGACAAAGGCTCTTAAAAAAAAAGAAAGAAATACTCACCAGGGACTTTGTGTCTAAAATAGCTCTCCAGCACAGGGGCACTTAGAAAAACTTCTGAATGAAGAGGAAAAAGAAATTGGCTTCCTTTTATGTTAGGAAAGCTCAATCATTGAGTACTTCACATCAAGTTGCCAAGTCCTGCCCCAGTGAGCCTGGACCTCCCACCTTACCTGAGCCTAGACTAAGCACACAGTGGGGCTAATATATCATTATAGGGTGGCTAAATAGATAGATGGATTGCTTAATAGCTCCCTTTCCTTTAACTTCCCTAGGAGATTTATGACTTCTATACCTATCTACATCCTGGCCCCTGGTGACAATGTCCCTCCCCCTTCCCTCCCCTTCCTGGGTTGTTGGGCTTGTGTCACTTTTAGCAATTTCAGGGGGCAGGGAGAAGGAAAATCAGTGTGTTCATAGGCCAGGGAAAGAGAAAATGAGGTGAAGAAGGCATTTTTCTGACACTCCCCCTTTCCTTCTCACTCCTGCTCCATTTGCTACAAGTCCAAACTCCTATAGCCCTTTGCTTATTACTTAATTACTGTTGTATACAAACTCATCTCAGGTACTATTTCCCATTCTGCCTTGTATTATAGTTTGGTGAATGGGTATAGTTTGATATCAGCTAAACTGTAAGTTCCATGAAGGCAGGCCTTGGGTTTCATTCGTCACAAGATCATAGAAATATAGAGATAGAGAGCTATTTACAGCTTAGAGGCTCTTTGATTCAACCTCCTTATTTATAGATGAGTAAACTGAGGCTCAGAGTGATTAAATGACTTATCCAAAGTCACATAGGTCATGAATTTCAAAGTTAAGATTCAAAAAAGAAAGGAGGGAAAGAAGGAAGGAAATACATGAGGAAAGAAGGAAGGAAGAAAGGAAGACAGGAAGGAATGAAGGAAGGAAGGAAGGAAGGAAGGAAGGAAGGAAGGAAGGAAGGAAGGAAGGAAGGCAGGGAAGGAAGGAAGGCAGGGAAGAAGGGGGGGGGAGCAGAAACAGAACTAAATCAACTCCCTGAACGGGATAGAGAGAGGTTTTGTATGAGCTCTAGGATCTTTTGAAATCAAAAAGAAGCAGTTTTACAATCAATTATAGATGTTTTGCTTCCCCCTGCAAATTGTATTTGTATGAAATTTCCACATAGCTATTAGGCATATATTTATTAAATATTCACTATACACCTCACTCTTTGTTCCATGCTGTGGAGACTTCAAAGAAATGTAAAACTGAGTTTTTGCCTTTGAGGAGATCACATTGTGATTGAGGAAAAAAGAGGAAGGGGAAAGGAATAAACATTTATATAATGCCTACTAAGTGCCAGGCACTGTGATAAGCACTTTAAAATATTATATCATTTGTTCTCATAGCAACCTTTTGTGATAATGGGGAGGGGAGAGAAAGGAATTAGAAGAAATTTCATGAAGAAAAGTTGGGTTTTGAAGAATGGAAGTCTATATGACTCAGGAGGGAAAGGGAGAGTATTGCAGATCATGGAAGCAGCATGAGAGAAAATACAGTAGTCATGGATAAAGTGCATTAAAGGTATGAGAAGACCAAAGTGGCTAGAACAAAAGATTCATGTAGGGGAATAATGAGAAATAAGGTTTTAGAGGAAGATTAAAGCTAGGATACAGAGGCCTTAAATGCCGTAGTAAGAAGGTTGGCCTTCATTCTGTATCAATGAAAGTTTTTGAGCAGAGGATTAAAAATGATCATAGAGAAAAGATTAGTCTAAAGAATGGCTTCTGTATACAAACTGGATGACATTGTGAACTGAATGTGGGCACAAATGAAGAGAATGAAGGTATGATTCCTGCATCCCCTCACACCCCATAGAATCCTGAGCAGAGGGAATTTTCTAAGGAGAACTTTGAGCCCAAAGTTAGCACTGAGGAGCAGAAGCATTTTCCCCAGAAGTTTGTGCAGGTTTGAAGGAATTTAGGGAGCATCTGCTGGGCTTGATTTATTGGCCCCAGGGGAATGGAACAAGGGGATGGGAATAAGTGTTAGGGATGAGTTGATTAGAGAGGAGAAAGGACTTTCAGATCCATTGGTGAATAGTGAGGGGTTCAGTTCTAATCCAATCATGTGCTAGCTTTCTGTCATATGATCGTAAAACCTGACAGTCAGAAGATTTCAGAACTCCTCTGTGATCACTTAAAACTTTGCAGGGAAAGCTATACCGTAATTGTATAAACTGGTAGAAAGTCTGCTGGGGATAGAGGAGAAACCTTGAGCCAAAAATGGATATTTCAGTAGACAGGACAAGATGGGGGTGGGGAGAAGGCTGTGTCTGGTTATTCTTAAGCCCCTGTGGGGATTCAAGTCCACATGCACTGCGACATCCTCAAAATCCAGTCGTTGGAGGAGGGTCCCAGCTCTAAGGATGGCTGTATAGTTTCTGCAGGCTGATGGTTTCTGTGGCCAGCACCCACCCCAGCCCAGGACTGGCACAGTTTGGAACGCAGGGGGTGGCAGAGTAGGCATTGATGCAGGATGTAAGGGGAGGGCACTTTTTCACTCTGAATAGACCAAAGGAGAGAAAAAGGGAAAGAGATGGAGAGAGAGTGAATTGTAGTGAAGGCCTGAGGGAGGGAGAGAAAGCTTATTTGAATAGGAAAGCTCTCTGTGCCTTGGCTTCCAGCAGCTCTTCTAAGGCTCCTAGCATATAAATGACTCCCATGGCTCCACTGGGTTTAGAATGAGAGCAAGTAGTACTTCAGACTACATTTGTTGCCTGGAATACACTGAAAGCTCTCTTCTCCTCTGCCAGTCTAAAAATCTTACCCATCTATCAAGGTGTATCACTTCTAGGAAGCCTCCTTTCCATCCAACCAGTAACAACCCCATCATCCTGGGAAACCTTCATATCTGCCTCCCACACTCCACACTCCAGCATGTCATCTATGTCCTACCCTCTATCACTATTCAGCTGTTTCACTTGTGTGTGTGTGTGTCTGTGAGTTCACTCATTCATCTTTATTTCTGCAGCTTAGGGAGAGACCCCAGGGTTAGGCACAAAGCAAGTGCTTCATGAAAGACTTTAAATGCAATTATTCCTTATTTTGTTTTGACTCCATTACAGAGAACCAAAGGAGATTAGATTTAGAATGGGTTTTATAGAATGCCAAGTCTAACTCCTGTATTTTTATGAATTCAGAAGGGGGAAATGGCTTGCCAGAGGTGGAATAGATAGTCAAATAACTGAGACTCAAACCTGAATCTCTTGACTCTTACTCAAAAGTCTCCAAATACATGTGAGACTATAAAAATGTGGGAAGGTCTAAGTGCTCAGTTTTTTAAGTTTTTCAGAAACAAACCTCTTACCATCTCCTCATGTTCCTAACTCCTGTTAAGTCTCACTTAAACTCAGGCATTATTAGATCCCCTGTCCAATAGAGAGCTTCCCCTGAGTACCTTCTGTGGAGCAGAGAGGGCAAAGTCATAAGCTGGCCTAGTCTCCTGGGGTTAGGTTTTGGGCATGGCTACCAGCCTCCTTCACTCCCACTCCCCACATACACCCACCTCTCACTCCCTTCTCCTCCCAGAAGTAGATAATGAAACCAGCTAAGTTTCTGTCTAGAATTGGTGACAGGCCAAACAAAATACACTCACAGGTGAAACATTTGTACATGGGATTGTTGTTTTTTCTAGCAGGTTTTAATAACAATGCAATGTAAGTGTATACATCCTGGGTAAGGACATCAGGTAATCACTGTAATTATGGGATGATGGTACAATCATATTCTGTATGCTTGCTCCAGGGCTCACTGTGTGCCAAGCACTTAATAGACTGATAGCATTCTTGCAGCTTATGATTGCATCTTATGGAATTACTAGGACTGGACAGGGAAGCTGGTTTTTGGGGCTAGGAAGCAGGACCTCTCCTCCTATAACACTCTCCTTTTGGGCAAGTCACTGAACCTTGATGGACATCAGTTTTCTTCTCTGTGAAAGGTGAGGGAGTTGGATTAGATGTCCTAAGAGGTCTCTTCCAGCTCCAAAAATATGATCCTATCATTCTTTTTTTTTTTGGTGATAACCATATTTAATCCCCTATTCAGAGAAAGGGAGACCCTATCCCCTTAGCAGCATTCATAAAAGACATGGTACTACCTGATTTTCACAAGTAAGAAGAGATAGCAAAGGAGGTACAAAGTATACCTAGTGTTATGATGGGAGAACAGGAAGAGGGAAATGGAGGCAGACAGAGAGAGAAATATAAAGAGAAAAGCCAAGAAACCCTGAGTTTTAAACATATCCCAGAAACTTTGACCCTGAGCAAGAAACTTAACTGCTTTGTGCTTCAGTTTACTTATCCATTAAATAAAGGAGTTGATTGGATGATCTCTAAGGTCCCTTCTGTTTCTAAATCTATGATCCTAGAGAGAGACAGAAAGAAGAGAGAGGTAAATAAATAGTCAGAGACTGAGATAGAGTCATTTGACTTCTCTAGGACTCAATTTTCTCATTTGTAAAATGACAGGGTTTAATTAAATGACCTTAATGGTCTCTTCCAGCTTAAAATAAATAAATGATCTTATGGGGAGAGAGAAAGGAAGAAGAGAAGGAGAAGAAAGAGAAGGATTAAGGCAAGGTAGGAAGGAGAAAAGGAAACAAAGGGATAGGGGAAGAAAGTAAGGAGGGAGAGCTTGGGTAGAAACAAGGACAGGTAGAGGAACAGAGAAAGTGAAGAAATGAAAGTGAAAAGGAGAGTTAGAGAAAGGGAGAGACACAAAGACAGATGGAAGGAGGGAGAGAAAGACACAGAAAGGGAGAAAGAAAGAAAGAGAAAAATTTAGGCTCTGAGAAGTGGAGTGTTGGAGAAGAGGATGAGGATATGGAAACAACCACAGCCAGCCTACAGTCCAGGGTTGTGGCGTCTCATTAAGCCATCTCGAAAATCTGAAGTTGGGCTCCTCGCCCAGTTCCCCAGAGCTGCTCCTGGGTTTGGGCCCCTAGTTTAATCTTCTGCTGAAAAGATAATTTTGTTGAGTCCCTATTGTCAGGCCTAGAGAGAAAACAAAGCCTTATTTGTGAAGGCTTTTTTAGATTGCCCTAAACAGGCTCGGGCATTTTCCCTCCCAATGGAAAACACTGTAACCGGAAGTTTGTTCATAACGCGCTCTTTTTGTCAAGCACTTTTGTTACCAGAGGGCAAGCACATGTTGGGAGCTATTTTTCCCCCTCTTCTTTCTGGCTTTTCCCTGCAAAATGGCCAGTATGTATGCATGAGTGTGAGATTGAAAGCAGTTGGGGGAGGGGATTGTGAATAAATTCAATCTTTGGTCTCCCTTCTAGGCCCCAAAGAATCCCAGTTCTCTCCTCCCTTCCAGATAAAGTGGGGATTCAATGCAAGGCCCTTGATGATAGACTGGAATTAAGAATAAGTCCCATTATCTGGGGCTTCATCCATGCCCATGTGTTCTGACTTATCCCTTCCAAGGGCACACTTCTCCAAAACATCCCCCCATTCATCCACTATCCTTTCACTTGCTAAGTTCTGTTAATACTAACTTCTAGATATAGAATCCTAAGATAAGTTAGAGCAGGAAAGAAATTTAGAATCATCAAGTCCTGGACATTTGACCATTTTGGGGGTTTGGCAGTTTAATAATACCTATCACTCTCTTCTCAGAATAAAATGTTTAAATGAATAAAATACAACACATAGGATTACAGAGGAAACCAACTGTATTGAAATAAAGATGCAACTTTTCCCCCATTCAAGCTCTCTAAAATCTATTCTTACTCTCAAGGATCTGTGAATTCCAAATCAAGGACAACTATACCATGCTACAGATGAGGAAGCTGCCGCCTGAATAGTTAGAGGCTGTCCAAATTGCCTCTCCAACCCTAGTGCTCCCTCCGATCCAGTTAACCATCTTCATCACTTCTCACTTAAGACCATTTGCATCTGCTATCTATTTGCTATCCACATTAATTGTGATGTAGTAGTTATCCTCAGCAGTAGTTATTCCTATTTGACTGATAAGGAAACTGAGGCACAGAGAGGTCAGTATTATGTCCAAAGTCATGTACCATATCATCATGACAGGGGCTCTAAAGTGCCTTAGTCATTTTCATGTACATGGGTCCTTTGTTTTATTGCTAAAAGAGTAAATTTCCAAGGCTGGGACTGTATCTTGAACTTTAGTGGTTTTCTTCCCTATGCAGGAAGAATTCCATCTGTGATGTGTTGATTGGACCCACAAGGACAAAGAAACTTCCCAGGAAACAGTCCTGTCCCCAGGGTAGGGGGTTAGGAGTAGAGCTCAGTGGGGGCGATGGAGTGGGGGTGCAGGGGCGCCTAAGTGCTGGACTCTGAAGGAAATCCTTTTATTTTTTGGTGGTGAAATGAAACAAACCCAGTTCTTGTTTATTTCCTGGTTAATTGTGTTGTGGAGGATGGAGATGGCCTCCCCAGGCCTGACTATTAACTCTTTCTCCTCTGGATTCATTGTCCTGCTTCCTTCATTTTTCCCAGCATTGGGCTGTATAAATGCAGAGGCAATGGGGGGAAGGGCAATGAGGAGGGGAGAAGGGGGAGAGGAACGATAGCTTTTCCTGATGGGAGCTGGGCTGGATTGGGGAGAAAGAAACAAAACAAAACAAAACAAAAACAAACCATCGGCAATAAATAAAGTTCATTGGCATGTGAAGTCTGAGAACCAGGAAACTGGGCCCTCCCTGGTCCCCCATAAACCAGAACTAGGAGCCTGGAGGTTGGGGGAGGGGATGAGGAGGATCTTTGTAGAAGGAATTGAGAACTGATGGCTTCCAAGGGGAAAAGGATGAGGGGGAATGAAATACAGGTGGTTCTCCCATATTCAAATGGCAGAACCCCAGCCTTGAGAAGGACCTTGAGAAGGCCAGTGGGAGGGAAATGCAGAGGGGGCTGGGAGGCGGCTGAAGTCTGGCATTTTGTGAAGACAGCTTTGGTGTTCTTTTGGCCACCTGTTGTTGTTCCACCTTGTCCTGACTTTTTTCCTATCATCTCATTACAAATTAACTAAGTCCAGAAAATACTCACTGAGGCTCCATTCTTTCCTAGATAATATAGCAGGCAGCAAGGAATAGACACAGAGACAGGACCTTGAGTCAAGAACCCCAAGATTCTAAAGCTGCCTCACACACTGACTATATATATAGCAATTCACTAACGGCACTGATATTCTGTAGCACTTGATTCATAGGATTGTTGTAAGGATCAAATTAATTTATATTTCCATAATCTCTTATATGTATTTCTTTACACTTATGCAAGGCACTTTTAAAATCTTACTATGTAAATGTTAGTTATAGTAGCATTTCTTCTCAACTATCTATACCTAGATAATCCAAAGCAAATATTTCAGAGATGTTATATTCCCTCTCCACCCTAACACACACACATTTCCATTCTGCATTAATCCCAGAGCCCCATTGTGAGTGTGGGGGTAACCCTAGGTTTGCCTGTGGATTGTCCAAAAGATAATTGATGTGATACTTGAGTGAAGAGAAAATGGGACTGGATATACTTATCTAGAAATCATTTGTATCCTTGCATCGGGATGATAACTGAACCTATATACTTAACTTCTAAGCCGCAGGGACTTAATATTGTCCATGAAGCTACTCCATTTAGTCATTAAAAAGAGTATTAATTTGCTTTTGCTTGACTATGAGTATTTGTCACAAGGATTTTCTTCTTTTTTTCCAAATGAATTGGGAGAGGGGAGTGATGAAAGAGAAAATCAATGCTCATTAATTAAAAACATATGATTAAAAAAATAAACATTGAATCTGGCATCAGAAGAGCTGGTGAGTGTTCAGATCCCACATTTGCCACTTCCTGCCTAGCTCTGAGCTTTTAGCTAATTGCTTCACCTTTTTTTCCTTCAATTTCCTCATCTATAATTGGACTCTGTGACCTCTAAAATCTTTCCCAACTCCAAATCTAAGATACTAGGATGCAAATGACAAATTCCCAATAACAGTCAATGGTCCTTGACAACTGATACAGCCAAAAAAATTCATCATCCTTTGGCTTACCTGATGATAAGCTTCTCTGAATTTAGCTTGGCTTGTCCTCCAAATACAGACATGAAGTCATTCATTAGGCTGATACTGAAGGCTTTCCCAACTGGATAGAACTTGCCATGATTTATGCTCTGCCTTTGAGAACCCAGGTCATTTGAATGCCAGGATAAAGCCTTGAAGGAGAGTTTTAGGGGAGGATTTATGTACATGCATATTTATAAATATATATTATATCCATACATATGTGCCAAAAGTCAACCAGAAACGATTATTGGATTACGTTATTTGGGACTATGGGATATTTTCATAAAATCACAGATTCTTAAAAGATGAAAGATAATCATACTCTCCCCTCTCTACCTTCTCTCCTTTCTCTCCCCTCTCCTCTAAGTACATGTAGTACTTGGAGGTTTGCAAAGTGCTTTATGTATATTATCTCATTGCATTCTCACAACAATCCTGAGACTCAGATGCTAATATTATCCCTAGTTTCCTGGGACTGAGCTAGCTTAAGTCATCTGGCCTGGGTCATACTGCTGGTGAGTGTCGAAGGGAGAATTTAAACTCAAGTCTTCCTTACTCCAAGTCCAACATTCTATTTACTTTGCCAGATGCATCTAGTTCAATCATTGCATTTTACAAAGGAAGAAACTGAGACTCAGAGAGGGGAGGGGAGTTGCTTAAAGTTAAATACAGTGTGCTTGCAGGACTATCTGGGAACTAGGACCCAGATTTCTTGACCCATCCATCGTGTGGGGCTCTTTTCCCTTTCAGAATTGAGTTAATAGAAAGCACTGGCATACTCTTTGGGAAACAAATCACACACACACACACACACACACACACACACACACACACACAGGGTGATGTCAGGTGCAAAGGAGCTTTCTTCTTCAGGATCATTTCTTCCCCAACCAGCTTTCCTAGCCCCCTGACCAGCCCTCTCAGCTCCTTCCTGCTCCCCCAGAGAGCTAAGAGAAGCTGGATCTGGAGTGCATCTCATAGACTTTGCCGATTCTCCCACACTTGCCTCTTGCATGCATTCATTCTTCTCTTGGCTCCTTGCCTCCGTCCCGCTGGAAACTTCAACCAGATGTATTTACTCCTTCTCATCTTCTCTAGGGAGGAAGAGAAGTCTGCTCTTGGAAGGAAGCACTAGCAGGGGAGTGGAGAGGGCAGTCTTTTCCGAATCCAGGGAATTAGACTTGTCACTGTGGGGGCCTGCTCAGCTGTGGGGGCAGCTCTGGGAACAGCCTGACCTCAGTTTTTGCAGGTAGGAAAGACCCAGCCCCCCCCCCCAAAGGATTCCACACTCCAAGTTTCAGTATCCTAGTTATTGTTTGGAGTTAAGGACTCGATTTTAGGTCAAATAGCCTTGCTAATAAGTTTTGCAGTCCAAAGGGATCTTAGAGATGAAAACTTCCCCCTTCCCATTCTTGCCCCAGTTTACAGATGTGGGAGTAGAGATACAGAGAAAATGAAGAGACTGCCCAATGTCATTTAGTGAGTTATGACAGATCCAGGACTAGAACTCACATGTCCTCTCCCAGGCTTATTATATTGTAGGGTCCTACAACTTAAATGAGCTCTTTCTAGTCTCCCTCCATCATAAAGCTGATGGGTTTGGAGTAGTTGGAGTTAAAGGTTCTGGTAAGCATGGGACTAAGTTTTATACATTCTCATCCATTTCCGCTTAGCCTATGACATTTATAGCCTCTTGGTTTCTAAATATCACTCGGCTGTGTTCTTCAAACAGGCGAGGATTATATCAACCCACACATCTTGTATCCATATGCCAGAGACAGGATGGCTTAGGGGAAAGGACACTGAACTTGGAGACAAGAAGACCTGAGTTAAAATCGTTTTTCATATCCATTATTAGATATGAAATCCTGGACAAGTTATTTCGTTTCTCTGTGCCTCAATTTCCTCCTCTGTTAAATGAGAGGGATAGACTTAGGTTGCTTCCAATTCTCAATCCATTTTTCTTTGATTACATCATTCCATAAGAAGCATAGGGAAGATTTATATGAAATGATACTCAGTGAAGAAGCAAAACCAGGAAAATAATATACACAGTGACTACAATATGGAAATAGAAAAAAGACCTTGAATTTTATATAATCATAATGTCCAACATTGACCCATAAGGAAGAGTTAAGAAAATGTACCTCCCTCTCTTCTTTGCAAAGATAGGGATTATGGAGGTTCAATATGGCATATATTGTCAGACAACAGTTGATCTGCTTGTAGGTCTTGCTGAATTGCAATTTTTTTTTGTTTTAAAAAAATTATTAGGACAAATGGAGTTCACTGACTTAAAGGAGACCACTGTTATTAAAAAAAGACAATAAAAACAAGATTTTAAAAATATGATTTGATAAGCACCTTGTCTCCGGCATTGAACCAAAATGTGAATTTCCAAAGTGAGGAAAAAGTCTTCTCCTCCTGTTTCCCCTGCATTCCCTAGCTAAGGACTAAATAGCCATTGTGCTATCTGTAAAGACATCTTGAACTCAAAAAGCTATCTATAAGCAGAGGACATTCATAGCCATTAAATTATAATATTATTGGCTCATAGGATTTAAAGCAGAAAAGAGACCTTACAGATCATCCAGTTCAGAGTTTACAGAAAAAGAAAATGAAGTCCAGAGAAGTAAAATATCCTGCTCAGTATCATACTAAGTACTAAGTACTAAGAAGTAGAGATGGAGTCTGAATTAAGGTCTCCTGAAGCCAATTTCAGTGTTCTTTCTCCATCCACCACCTCTCCAAATACTACCTGTCTCGAAGAGACAGCCTTCCCGGACTACTCCAATCCACAGTGCTATCTCTTTCTCTTTTCTGACTATGTACAAGCACTCCTTCCCTTTCTGTCTCTGTGTCTCTGTGTCTCTGTGTCTCTGTGTCTCTGTGTCTCTCTCTCTCCCACACTTAATCACTACTTAATCTTTCTCTGTTTCCAAAGTAAAAATCCCCATATAGACTGGAAAGTCCATGAGGAAAAAACTATGTCTTTTCCAGTTTTCCATCTTCAGGCCCTTAAACATAGTAGGTTCTCAATAAATGTTTATTGCATGGACCATTGATGGTTTGTCCTAACTCCTTCAGAGGAATCCTGCTAGTTCCCTGCCCTCCCCTCCTGGCCTGAAGCCTTCAGGAATGGGGCATTAGTGTCTCCCACAGTACTAAATGCCACTTGGGGCTCTGAAAACCCCACTATTGTGTTACAGGATAAACATTTATTGAATATTTCCTGCTTGGCCCAGGTCCTATTCAACTCCTCTTAAGGTCTTTCTGTATGCAGGTTTTCTTTTTGCCAAACTGAGGTTGGGGGAGGAGAGTATTTTGCATGTATGTAAAGAAAAAGTGTCTTGAATCTGTATGTAGGGGGAGGGAGGGAGGGAGGGAAGGAAAGGAGGCAGTGAGGGATCAGCAGGCCAGAGACACAATCTGTGTCAGTTCACTGTTCCCCCTTAGCTCTTCTCTCCCAAGGTCTGACATGAGCTGAGCTGAGGAAGAGGTTATGGGAATGTGCTGGTGTCGGGTCTCTGGAGACCCATAGGGCAGCAATTTGGGTTTATGGGGATGTTTGGGTAAAAGCTATTTTGGCTCCACAGCCCAAGCCCCCACTCCAGACTGGGATATGAACCACGTCTGGGCCATGTGGTCTGGATGATGGGGGGCAGGGTGGTGGAAGTTGTTTCGGAGTATTCTAGAGTGGGTAGAAGTTGGGAGTTTTCAGTGAAATCCAGTTTATAGAGCCTTTGTGGAGGAGTAGATAGGGGAAGAGAATTTGGCATCTTTATGGCCTTTGGGGCCAAACTCAACAGAGATAGGACTGTGCTAAAAGTGTGGCAAACATGGTTAAGGCCAAGTGCTAAATGTCTGAACCCAAGAAGGGAAGGAGAGGATACACTGGGCTTGAATTTGGGCAATTTGAAAAGTAAAGACTGGGACATAAGTATATTTCTGAAATCCTGAAGGGAGACGTTACAAAAGGCTCTTTAATCTCCCATAAACAAAAATGGCCTATCTAGGAGCCTTGGAGATCCCTACTCTCCATGAACCCCTAAATCCTGAGAAGGTTTCTTAGACAAATCAATACTTATACTTAAAAAAATACTTATACTTGAACGATCCGTTTTTCTTCAAACTTTCCTTCCTTCCCTTTTCAATATAAAGTCTCCAATCTAGACAAATCAGGTTCCTCATTGTCCCAGAACACACCTTGATCATTTTTGTCTTTTCTTATGATGTTCCTCCTTTCTCCCTGGTTCCTTCTCCTACCTATACAAATTCTAATCATACTTCATGATTCACTTCTTGTCCCAACTTTTCTATGAAGGCTTCCCTGACTCTAAAATGAACGCTTGTCTCCCCATTTCTGAGGTCCTTAATCAGTCACATTCAAAATCAATGTTTCAAGTTCAACTTGGAAAAGCTATGATTTTGTTGATAAGAGTGATCCCACCATCAATCAGTCAGTCAATCAATAAATATTTTTTTAGTGCTTAATCTTGTGTCAGACATCTTGAAGGATGCTGTGGAAGTAAATATAATAAAGGAAATAATCCCTACTCAAAGGAGCTTACATTCTAATGTGAAAGACCATAAATACATGTAAAATTATATATAATAAATGCTAATCTGATAAATGAAAAGTAGTTAAATACAAAACAGTTTGAGGAGGGCACTAGTAGTTGAGGGGTATCATGAAGATTAATGCATATACTGAAAAATGTTTAACAACAAGGTCTCTAAGTAAAAAGACATGATAACATTTTTAAGTTTAATCTTCATTATTAATACTTTATCATATTCTGAAATCTAAATAGTAAACATAACAATCAATTAAGCCTTAATTTGTAATATTTGCTGATTTGAGAGGTGTAAAAATTCACACAGAAAATTTAACAATCATCTCTTGCCAGTAAGAGCTGGCTCCAGCACACCTCAGAGATAATACTTAAGCTGCATCTTGAAGAGAGGGGTTTTAGGAGGCAGAAGTCAGGAGGGAACGCTCCTCAGTCATAGAAAAGGATCTATGAAAAGAAAGTGAGATAAAAGATGGAATGTCATGTGTGAAGAACAGAGACAAGCACATTTTGGCTGGATCATGGGGCCTGGGAAGGGATGTATCATGCACAGAGCCTGGACCTGCCAATTGGATATGGAGGCCTTTAAAGGCTTAACAAGAGGAAACATTTCTTGAAGCATTTCCATCTTGGTAGCTGTTGTTCTGTCCTTCATTCTCAAAGAGGACCATGACATCAGGGCGAGGATGCCATGACATGCAAGTGAATTGGATTGAAGTCAAGGAAGGCTGTGCAAAGTCACTTGCCTCCCTTTCCCCTCCAGAACCATTTGGGGGCAATGGCCAAATATAGATCAGGATGGTTAAAAATGGCCTGGATGCAATGGGAGACCTTGGTCTTTTTAAACTCAGGTCTTCCAACAGATCTCAGTTTGACTGAGGTTACACCCATTCAATGATTAAACCTAGGTAGCAGTTGAGGCAAAGAATCTCCTAATTCAAAAAAAAAATTAACTAAATGAATAAATCTGGAAGAGAAAGACCCTCAGGTTTCTGGTCAAAGCAAAAATGATTGCTATTTACATTTAACTTGAGGCAATCAGGGACTTACACAGTTTGGACTTTACTGAGGTCCTCTTATTTCTCCTTGTAGGATAAAAGGGAACTGGGCTCTCCAAAGTCAGGACTTTGGGACTACATGATCGATTCTCCTCTCTAACTCCTTCCTGTATAGGGTGTCCCAAAAGTCTTACTGCCATTTTAAACTATTAACACTTAAATTAAAAATTTGGAGCACCCTATATATGAGTCATCACTCCAACTATACAAGAAAATCCTGAAGGAAAGAAATTTATCTTCCCACTTTATATCACCAAGCTCAGGATTAATTAATCATATACTGCGAAAAGTAGAAAATACCTTAAAAAAAACCTATATTCTTTAATTTCACAGAAGGGGAACCAAACCTTGTAGGGGGAACCACTTGCCCAAGAAAACACAACCAGTTGGGGCAGAGATAGAAACACAGTGTTCCAAGTCCTCTCTCTGTTAGATCTCTGAGAGCCTCCTCCTCCAGAGTTCTTTGCAGCCTTGCAGGGTGGGAAGAGGCATATGAAAGAGTTTTGGGCATGCATCGTGGGAAAAAACAGTGGGGACCTAGGAAGGAAGCCTGGCTCCAGGTCTGGCTGGGAGCAGGAGGTAGGGATTGATGGGACAGGCTCTCTTTGCCAGGAGAGCCAGTATTGTGACCTGAGTAGTAGAGTTGCAGGGTGGAGGGGGAAGGAAGCCCAGCTGGATTGGAGCCAGAGACCCAAAGAACACTTCCAAAGGCAGGGAATGGGGGCAAGAGCAAGCATAGAACAGAATAAGAGAACATAAAGTTAACAGAGGAGGTGAGGCAGGATGATGTCATGGAATGATCCCTGGACTGGGTAGGGCTGAGGAGCCGAAAGTGTGGATAGCCCTCTTCACTGCTGGAAACATCATCTTCAGCTCTGATCTGGAGATCTTTCTTTGTGAGTGAAAGATAACACACTGTCATGACTGCTTGGGGGTTTCTGGGATTAAAAAGACCAGAAAGTTCCCCCCAAATTCCCCCAAAGACTAGAAAAAAAGATGGAGGAAAATCAGAAAGGAGAAATCTGCTATGTTCCAGAGGTCCTGGGAAGCAGGAATCAGGCCCCTTCCCCAGCTCTTTTCCCCGAGTCAGTGGCTGGTTAGGGTTTCCCCTGTCCCCATCAGTGGGCCAGGTAGCAGGAAGCAGGCTGTGACTCCCTATCAGCCCCCTCTGCCTGTCTACAGAGGGCCACACTACAAAACTTCTCTGCTGAGGGAGCCTGGCCCAGCTCACTGAAAAGTTACAGAAATGTCCTTTTGTTGGATGAAACAATAACTCTTTGAGTCCAGCCCCTTATCTCTTAGTCCATGGTGAGAAGCTGTGCTGCACTCAGAGCACTCAACTCCCCCCTCCCCTTCCATCCTCAACAGAAAAAGCCCAGAAGAAAAGTGCAGATTCGAAAAGAGCCGATAATGGTTCTCTCTCCTGGATGTGCCTGGGATTGCTGGAAGCAGCTCTAGTGAAATCAGAACCTCCCCACAGATAAGTCTGTGAATAGACAATAGCTCCTGGCATTTTCCCCTTTGCCAGCACTACTCTTGGGGAAACAGGGCACTTGCATTCCCAGAAATAGGGTGAATACCTTCCCCCCACAAGTTTAAAGGGGACTGGAACTAGCATTGAGGGAGAAATCTGTGTCCCCTCCTTCTGTCCCAACATGCTCTTGTCTTCTCCTGTTCTGAAGCTGGGTTTTCTTTTCACTGTCAGTTTCAAACATTCTCCCCAGAGATGGCCATCCATCTCCTGGAATCTAGGCTTCAAGGTCTTGTAGCAGGAGAGAAAAATATATAAAGTAACCTCAACTCCAGAGAAGCAATTTGAAGAAGTGAACAGAAAACCAGCCTTGGAATCATAAAGATCAGTTGAAAATCCTGACTTTGATACTTAGTAGCTGTCTTACTAAAACAGCTAAATCTCTCTGTGCCCTAAGCAACTTTGTAACAAAAGAAATTGTAGAAGAGGCTGACCTGATATAACTTGGGAGTTTCCTTATCAGGGAATCTCTATACCAATGAAATTATACATCTTTATCTAAGTAAATAAATTCATAGACTCTTAGAACTGTAAATGATCTCAGAGATGGTTTTACCCTCATTAATATTAATAAATGGGGAAGATGCCTAGATGAGAGTGAGAGCGTTAGTGACGAGTCTACAGTCACACAGGAAATAGAACTGAGAAAATGGATTGTGAAGAATGTGCTGATGACTAAGGAATTTAGAAACATAAAACATCAGAGCTGGATGTGATGTAGTAGATAGAGTGCTAGACCTGGGATCAGGAAAATATAAATTCAATTCCTACCTATGACACTTATTAATTTTGTGATCCCAGGGTTATTGTTTTCCTTATCTGTGAAATGGTAGGGGGAGGTATTGGATTTGATGACTTCTAAAATCCCTTCTAGATAAGAAATAAAAATTTCTTATCCATTTCTCTCATTTTACATATGGAAAAACTGAAGCCCAATAGTGACTTGCCCAAAGTTATAGTACTAATTAGTATAATTACAAGTAGTATAATTAATAGTAATTACTGATAGTAGTAGAGCCTGGGCTAGAACCTAGGTATTCTGATCCTTGACCAATGTTCCTTCCAATCTGAGTCCATTGCTAACAGATTTGTTAAGAATGTCCAAGAGATGTTCAGTAGCAGATCCTCTCATATTCCCAGCCTTTAGGAGCAATGACCTGCAAAGTTCACACAGGCAAATCATGACTTGCCACAGCCAAACCTCAGATCTAAGGGTCCCCCTACCCCCTTGACAGCCCAGTCTCTCTTCCCACTCTGTGTGAACCCCAATTGCCCATAGTTTTCCCCATAGATTTTCAGCTGTCTATGTTCCAGATCCTGAAACTTTGCCAGAAATGGAGAATGAAAAATGTATTTACTGATTTTTTCTGACTGCCCACATCTCCCAAGACCGGGTATGTACCTAATATGATTGTATGGACTGTGAAGAAAAAGTGTTTTTAAAAATTTAAAATTCTGCTGCAGATATGCCAGTCCTGCTACTCAGAAGATGGTGGATTCATGCTTCATGGCAGAGTCTTCTCTCCCACTTGGAAATGAATGACCTTCCTGGAATCCAGGAAAGAAGATCTAGGAACTCAAATGTACAACTTCCCCTACCCTGAGAAAGCAGTGTTGCTATCAGACCAATTCTTTTAGAGTCCATGGCCCCGCAATCCTCTGGAGTCATCAATCTCAGATATACCCTGAGTCTTTCTGAGTCATGGGAAGGTATTCCAATGGCTAAATATGGCATAAAATGGAAAGCAAATGTTATTTTGAGCAAACTTAATTTCCAGACCCATCCCTACAATACGTATTTATAATCTCCAGTGTGTTGGTGCCAGCGGTACTTCTTTCCAAATTTTATATTTAGTTCTTGTGGGTAACTGGAGTATTTTTTGCCTAGAAAACAAATGCTTCCAATTGACCAGGATCCAGGATGGATCAGATCTTCTGAGAGCATTCTCTTTCTTCTAGAGAAACTTTTGGCAGTTTGTTTTAAAAAATATATTATTATTGATATATTTTTAAAAGATACATTTTTAAATAGTGTTTTAAAAAGGAAACCGTCAGTTCTTTATAAAATTTGACCAGAACTTTCTGAATAAACCCTGCCAAGATACTATCAAGACCTAAGCCCTTAGCTAGAACTGTCTGCATGAGGGAGAAGTACTCAGAAATGGTCTCCTTTTCTCAGTCAAAATTATAGATGTCTTATAAAAGGTAAATTTTCTCCTCACTATATCCTCCAGACTGATTTTCCAGATGGGTGTGTCAGAACAAAGAATTTCTTCTCAGAGGTTATTTTGATATTATAATTTTCCATTACTGTATTCCCTTTTCCTCTTAACTCCAACTTTCCCATTGACATTTCTGAGATTATATACGTGTATATAATACACATAATAAATTAATTTCACATGATATATTACTTAATATATGTTATTTCCTACATGTAGTCATTAGGGAACCTACTGTGTGTACATGGACTTGAGATTTCTCTGTTAAAAATTAATCTTCTGAAGCTTTATACCTCTGACTTTTAAAGCTCAAAGAGACTATATAGATCATAGAGTTCACCTACTTCACTTTACAAAGGAAATTGAGGCCAGGAGACATTAAATGACATCTCTAGAGTGTAATTACAAGTAGTATACAAGTAGTATAATTAATAGTAATTACTGATAGTAGTAGAGCCTGGGCTAGAACCTAGGTATTCTGACCCTTGACCAATGTTCTTTCCAATCTGAATTCATTGCTAACAGATTTGTTAAGAATGTTCAAGAGATGTTCAGTAGCAGAATTTTGTGTCTGAAACAGAATTTGAATCCAGGTTTTCCTGATTCCAAGTCCTATACACTCAATTCCTCAATTAATGTTAATGATTAAAACGAACAATTATAATGCCCCACAGAGCCATAGTCTTGGCTTCATTGTAAACCTTCACAAAATCTTCCACTGTTTACCTCAAAATATCTAACACAGGCCTGAGCACTCAGGAAGACACAAGAAAACACAATTATTAATCACCTACTATATGCCAAACATAAGCACAGGATAAACAGCCAGTTAGATGGCTCAGTAAATATAGCGTTAGGACTGGAGTCAGGAAGACTTGACCTGAGTTCAAATTTAGCCTTAGACATTTATTAGTTGTATGACCCTAACCAGGTCATCTCTCTTCTGTTTGCCTTAGGCCCCTGGAGAAGGAAATAGGAAATCACTGCAGTACCTTTGCCAAAAAGGGTAATTTTGTCCATGGGGTTATAAAGGGCGGACAGGACTGAGCAACAATATTGTGCTTAGCATTTACCAATAATGTCACATTTGATCTTCTCAATAACCCTGGGAGGTAGGTTTTATTATTATCGCCATTTTACGTTAAGGAAACTAGGGCAAACAAAGGTTAAGTGATTTTGCTCAAAGTTACACAATCATTAAGTGTCTGAGGTGAGATTTGAACTCAAGTCTTTTTGACTCCAGACCCAGTTCTCTGTAAACCTAACTATCCTTAGGTTTTTTCCTGTCACTCCACCCAAGTTCCTAGCTGGATGATCTAGTAAAAAGAATACTGGATTGCAGTAAGAAAATCTGAGGTCAAGACCCACAGAGATCTGCTGCCAAAAAGCTGGATGATCTTGGGCAATCCCTCTAGACCTCAGTTTCTTCACCTGTAAAAAAGGGATAAAAGTGTTTGTAGTATCAATCTACTAAGATCAGATAAGATAAGTGAAAACAATTTAAACTTGTAAAGTGCTATCCAAACATAGGGTTTGTTTTTGACCGATTGGTACAGTCACTGATGTCAACAATAGCTATCATTTACATCTCCACTTGGAGGCTTACAAAGCTCTTTACTTCCATTATCTCTATTGAGTCTTTCAGCAAACATAAGAGGTAGGCATTATAGGTGTTCTTTCTGGTCCTTACTTCATTGAGAAGGAAAAGGGGGAGGAGGGCTTAGAAGGAGTCATCTCATTGCCAGCAGTAGAGAAAATCCCACATCTGCCTCCAACTTCTATGCTGACTCTATTTTAGTCTATGTAGGGAATTGAGATGCTATATTTTTAGATCATCTTTCTTCAAGAAGTGCTTAAAATATTTTCTCTTCCAAAGGCTACTTGAAGCAAAGAAGGGGCAGATATTATTTATTTCTGTTTTATTAGGAACTGAGGGGTCCAAAGTGCAGAGCTTGCTCTAGGAGACAGAGAGTTCATAGAATCAAGGAATACTGAGGCTTTAAATGTTGAGGAACCTTGGAGGCCATTTGGTCCAAATCTCTAATTTTAAAGATGAGAAAAGTGAAACCCAAGAGTGGTTAATGACTAACAAATCTGGAATCTTAAGTCAATTTTTCCAATTCCAGATCCAGCATTTTTCTCACTATACAACAGTATGGTCTTTACAATCCCCAGATTCTAAATCAGATGGGAGTCAGTGTCTTAGTTGAGGGAACATGATTCCCCAAAAGCACTGATGGTATAGATGTATTCTGACCATTGAAAAAGATAGCTCTTCAAGCTGATTTCAGAAAAGCCTGAAAAGACATGAACTGATGCTGAGTGAAGTGAGCAGAACCAGGAAAACACAATGCATAGTAACAGCAAGACTATGTGATGATCAATTGTGATGGACTTGACTCATCTCAACAATGTGATGATTCAAGGCAATTCCAAGACTTGAGTTGAAAAATGTCATTTGCATCCAGAGAGAACCTATGGAGACTGAATGTGGATCTAATTTGTTTGTTTGTTTGCTTTTTCTTTTCCTTTTGGTCTAATTTTTCTTATACAACATGACAAATATGGAAACATGTTTTAAAAGATTGCATACGTTTAACCTATATCAGATTGTTTGCTTTTTAAAGGAAGGGGCAATAAGGGAAGGAGGGGGAAAATTTGGAACATAAGTCTTACAAAAATGAATGTTGAAACATTCCCTAGCTGTGTGACCCTGGGCAAGTCACTTAACCTCAATTGCCTCAGCAAAAAAAAAGCCAAAAAAAAAAAATGAATGTTGGAAACTATATGTGTATTTGGAAAAAATAAGATGCTATTGAGGGAAAAAAAGAAAAAAAAATTAGCTCTCATCAACAACCACTACTGAGGGACCTTTACGGTTATTCCCATGGGGTATATGATGATACACTCCTCTGGAGTAACCCAGATACTATTCATCCCCTGAGGCATCCCTGGACAGCTAGGAAGGAAGGTTTATTGCTTGTCAAAAAGGAACTTCAGCAGTGTCCAATACCTCAGGATTAAGCCAGCAGGCATGGCATGCAAGAGAGATATTGGGGCCAGTGGGAGAAGGGGGCACAGACAAAGGTATGTTTGGCAGTGAGAGCAGCCCTTTTATCCTCTAGACTGTTCAGAGAGATAGTAATTTTAGGCCAGGCACAGGACGTCGAATTCCTTCTATTGTGATCATTCACTGTCAGACCACAGAAGGGGTATTGTTTAGTTTGGGGGCATGGCTGACACTCAGCCAAGGGCTGTTCTCAGGAGCTGCTCTCACCAGCCTCTCCTGTAAGAGGGCCTTGGAGGCCCCGAAGCTTTTCAGGGTACTTTAGATCCCAAATTAATGAACTCAGATCTTAGTGACGTTGATCCCTGCTTTACTCACAGCATTTTAGAATTGGATGCTTAGAGAGCACGAAATTCGACTCTTTCATTTTACAGAAGGGAAAACTGGGACTCATAAAAGGGAAGGTATTTGCTCAAGAGTCATTTGAACCCAGACCTTCTGGCTCTGACTCTAGAGCTTTCTCTACTGTATCACACTTCTCTTCCCCTTCAGCTTCAAGAGGCTTCTGTGATATACCTGACATACTAAATAGGAGTTAAATGAACACTGTGAGATGTGGCTAGGTCATCCAACACCAATGGAACAATGGAACAACTTGTCATTAGTTGCTGATCACTTCCTGTGAGCCTCGAACCAGAGACCGCTTCATCAAGAGGTAGGTTAGAGTCAGTTCATGATGTGCCATCATTTCTAGAGAATTCAAAGGCCATCTAGTGAAATTCTACCACGGAGACTTCATTCTTTTGAGGGTAAGCAGTGAACTCTCTAATCTCCTCATTGTAAATTCACTTACATATATTTGGAAGGCCATCTCATAACACACATAAATTCATAGATTCTTTTTGTGGCCCTGCCATTCAACTAGCCCTAGGAACTTGGATAAGCTTCTCCAACTTCTCTCTTTGAGCATCATCAGTTCCCCATCTTTAAAATATTTGATGGGATGACCTTGGGAGTCACCCCAAGCTCTGTCATTCCATTATTCTCCATTTGTATAATCCTAGTGTAAGTGAAAGGCAGAGGCCTGCACTGGGAAACTGGGCTATTCACATAAATCAGACCAATGTCCCATTCAGAGGGGAAGGAAAGCCAGAGTTCTTCAAGAGTTAAATGAAAATGTTATAGGACATAAGAAACTGAAGGACCAACAATCAATTTAGCTGGAGCTGACTGGCAGTGGTATTTTCTTTTTTTTTTTTTTTTAATTTTATTTTATTTGCATAACATATGTGTGGGTAATTTTTCAACAATAACCCTTACATAGCTTTCCGTTACAAATTTTTCCCCCAACTTCCCCACCCCTTCCCTAGATGGCAGGATATCCACTACATGTTAATTATGTTAAAATATTGGCAAATCGAATATATGTATACATATTTCCAAACTTATCATTGTTGTGCAAGAAAAATCTTATCTACACAAACGATATATCAGATAAAGGAAACACAATGTAAGCAAACATCAATCAAGGAGTATGAGAATGTTATGTTGTGGTCTACATTTCGCATCCCTCTCTCTGGGTGTATATGGCTTTCTTCAGTGAACAATTGGAGGTGGTTTGAAACATATCATTGTTGAAGAGAGCCATGTCCATCAGAATTAATTGTCATATAGTACTGTTGTTGCCATGTATAATGATCTCCTGGTTCTGCTCATTTCACTCAGCATCAGTTCATGTAAGTCTCTCCAGGCCTCTCTGAAGTCATCTTGCTGGTCATTTCTTACAGAACAATAATATTCCATAATGTTCATATACCATAATTTATTCAGCCATTCTCCAATTGAAGGGCATCTATTCAATTTCCAGTTTCTAGCCACTACAAAAAGGGCTGCCACAAACATTCTTGCACATGTGGGGCCTTTTCCTTTCTTTATGATTTCTTTGGGATATAAGCCCAATAGAAATGCTGCTGGGTCAAAGGGTATGCACAGTTTGATAACTTTTTGAGCATAGCTCCAAATTGTTCTCCAGAATGGCTGTATCCGTTCACAGCTCCACCAACAATGCATCAGTGTCCCAGCCCTCCCACAACCCCTCCAACATTCATCATTAACTTTTCCTGTCATTTTAGCCAATCTGACAGGTGTGAAGTGGTACCTCAGGGTTGTCTTGATTTGCATTTCTCTGATCAACAGTGATTTGGAGCACCTTTTCATATGACTATAAATAGTTTTAATTTCATCCTCTGAAAATTGTCTGTTCATATCCTTTGACCATTTATTGATTGGAGAATGGCTTGAATTTTTATAAATATGAGACAGTTCTCTATATATTTTTGAGATGAGACCTTTATCAGAACCCTTGAATGTAAAGATGATTTCCCAATTTATTACTTCCCTCCTAATCTTGTCTGCATTGATTTTGTTTGTACAAAAACTTTTTAACTTAATATAGTCAAAGTTATCTATCTGGTTTTCAATTAAGAGTTCCAGTTCTTCTTTGGACATAAATTTATTCCATCTCCAAAGGTCTGAGAGGTGAACTATATTACATTCCTCTAATTTACTTATAGTATCACTCTTTATATCCAGATCATGAACCCATTTAGATCTTATCTTGGTATGTGGTGTTAGATGTGGGTCAAGCCCTAATTTCTTCCACACTAGTTTCCAGTTTTCCCAGCAGTTTTTGTCAAATAGTGAATACTTATCCCAAAAGCTGGGGTCTTTGGGTTTATCAAAAACCAAATTGCTATAGTTATTGCCTAGTTTGTCTTGTGATTCTATCCTATTCCACTGATCGACTACTCTATTTCTTAGCCAGTACCAAATGGTTTTGATGACCGCTGCTTTATAATATAGTTTTAGATCTGGTACAGCAAGTCCACCATCGTCAGCCTTTTTTTTCATTAATCCCCTTGAAATTCTTGACCTTTTGTTTTTCCAAATGAACTTTGCTACTATTTTTTCTAGATCTGTAAGATAATTTCTTGGGAGTTTGATTGGTATGGCACTAAATAAGTAAATTAGTTTGGGTAGTATTGTCATTTTTATTATATTCGCTCGTCCTACCCATGAGCATTTTAAGTTTTTCCAATTGACTAGGTCTGATTTGGTTTGTGTGGAAAGTGTTTTGTAATTTAGTTCATATAGTTCCTGACTATCCCTTGGCAGATAAATTCCCAAATATTTTATACTATCAACAGTTATTTTGAATGGAATTTCTGTTTGTATCTCTTGCTGCTGAACTTTATTGGTAATATATAAAAATGCTGATGATTTATGTGGATTTATTTTGTATCCTGCCACTTTGCTAAAGTTGTGAATTGTTTCTAGTAGTTTTTTAGTTGAGTCTCTAGGGTTCTCTAAGTATACCATCATGTCATCTGCAAAGAGTGATAATTTGGTTTCTTCACTACCTACTCTGATTCCTTTTATCTCTTTTTCTTCTCTTATTGCTGAAGCTAACATTTCTAATACAATATTAAATAGTAATGGTGAGAGTGGGCAGCCTTGTTTCACTCCTGATCTTATTGGGAATGGTTCTAATTTGACTCCATTACATATGATGCTTGCTGAAGGTTTTAAGTAGATACTACTAATCATTTTAAGGGAAAGCCCATTTATTCCTATACTCTCCAGTGTTTTTAATAGGAATGGGTGTTGGATTTTATCAAAGGCTTTTTCTGCATCTATGGAGATAATCATATGGTTTTTATTAATTTGGTTATTAATATAATTGATTATGCTAATAGTTTTCCTAATATTGAACCAGCCCTGCATTCCTGGTATAAATCCTACTTGGTCATGATGTATTATCCTGGGGATGACTTTCTGTAATCTTGTTGCTAAAATCTTATTTAAAATTTTTGCATCAATATTCATTAGGGAAATGGGTCTATAGTTTTCTTTCTCAGTTTTCTCCCTACCTGGTTTAGCTATCAGCACCATATCTGTGTCATAGAAGGAATTTGGTAGTACACCTTCTTTCCCTATTTTTTCGAATAGTTTATATAGTATTGGGATTAATTGTTCCTTGAATGTATGGTAAAATTCACATGTAAATCCATCTGGTCCTGGAGATTTTTTCTTAGGGAGTTGATTAATAGCTTGTTCTATTTCTTTTTCCGAAATAGGGCTATTTAAATAATTTATTTCCTCTTCTGTTAATCTGGGCAATCTATATTTTTGTAGATATTCCTCCATTTCATTTACATTATCAAATTTATTGGCATAAAGTTGGGCAAAGAAACTCCTAATTATTACTCTAATTTCCTCTTCATTGGAGGAAAGTTCTCCCTTATCATTTTTGAGACTAATAATTTGATTTTCCTCTTTCCTTTTTCTAATCAAATTAACTAAAGGCTTATCTATTTTGTTGGTTTTTTCATAAAACCAACTCTTACTTTTATTTATTAATTCAATAGTTTTCTTATTTTCAATTTTATTGATCTCCCCTTTGATTTTCAGAATTTCCAATTTGGTATTTAATTGAGGGTTTTTAATTTGGTCTTTTTCTAGCTTTTTTAATTGTAAGCCCAGTTCATTAATCTTCTCCTTCTCTGTTTTACGCAAGTAAGCATCTAGAGATATAAAATTACCCCTTATAACCGCTTTGGCCGAGTCCCACAAATTTTGGTATGTTGTCTCATTGTTGTCATTCTCCTGGATGAAATTTTCGATTGTGTCTGTAATTTGCTCTTTCACCCATTCGTTCTTCAGGATTAGATTATTTAATTTCCAAATAACTTGTGGTCTATTTTCTCCTGGCCTTATATTACATGTGAGTTTTATTGCATCATGATCTGAGAAGGATGCATTTACTATTTCTGCTTTTCTGCATTGGATTTTGAGGTTTTTATGCCCTAACACATGATCAATTTTTGTATAAGTTCCATGAACCCCTGAGAAAAAAGTATACTCCCTTCTATCACCATTCAATTTCCTCCAGAGATCTATCATACCTAACTTTTCTAGCCTTTTGTTAACCTCCCTAACTTCTTTCTTATTTATTTTGGAATTTGATTTATCTAATTCTGAGAGAGCAAGGTTGAGATCTCCCACTAGTATAGTATTACTGTCTATTTCTCCTTGCATCTCTCTTAACTTCTCCTCTAGGAATTTGGATGCTATACCACTTGGTGCATATATGTTAAGTATTGATACTGCTTCATTGTCTATGGAACCCTTTAGTAAAATGTAGTTTCCTTCCTTATCTCTTTTAATTAGATCTATTTTTGTTTTTACTTGATCCGAGATAAGGATTGCTACCCCTGCCTTTCTTTGTTCACCTGAAGCATAGAAGATTCTGCTCCAGCCCTTTACCTTCACTCTGTATGTATCTCTATGTTTTAGATGTGTTTCTTGTAAACAACATATTGTAGGATTCTGGCTTTTAATCCAGTCTGCTACCCGCTTCCGTTTTATGGGAGAGTTCATCCCATTCACATTCACAGTTAAAATAACTATATCTGTATTCCCTGCCATCTTATTTACCCAGAGTTATGATTATCTCTTCCCTTTCCCCTCTCTCCCTTCCCCCTCCCCAGTACTTTGCTCTTGATGACCACCTCCCACCAATAATCCTCCTCCCTTTAGAGTCCCTCCCTCCCCTTTATATCTTTCCCCTAATCCTTCTATTAGTTTATCCCTTTCCTTTTCTCCCCTCCCTCCTACCTTCCCACAAGGAGGGTCAGGCCTTTCTTTGAAGCCAAATGTGTCTGATATACTCTCTTAGAGTCCAATCTAATGAGAGTAAAGTTTACACAATACTCATCACCCTCCCTTCTTTCCCTCAATTATATTAGATCTTCTATGTCTCTTTATGAGATTTTGCCTTATTTTACCTTCTTTATTTTTACTTTATTTTGCCTCCTTTTCCCCCCTCCCCCCTTTTTCTTTTTCAGTATGGTATCCCTTCCACCTCTATTTTCTTTTCCATGATTATCAAAGAAAAATCAAATTATACTGCCATTCTTTAAAGGATACCTATAGTAGGAATATAGTTCTCAAGAGATTTCCTTTTTACCTTTTTATGTTTCTCTCGAGTTCTCTATTTGGAGGTCAAATTTTTTGTTCAGATCAGGTCTTTTCATTAGAAATAGGTGAAATTCTCCTGTATCATTGAATGACCATCTTCTTCCCTGGAAGATGATGCTCATTCTAGCTGGATAACTTATTCTTGGCTGTAATCCAAGTTCTTTTGCCTTTCGGAATATCTGGTTCCAGGCCCTTCGATCCTTCAATGTGGAAGCTGACAGATCCTGTGTAATTCTAATGACAGTTCCTCGGTATTTGAACTGTTTCTTTCTAGCTGCTTGCAATATCTTTTCCTTGGTGCGATAGTCCTGAAATTTGGCCACGATATTCCTTGGGGTTTTAATTTTGGGGTCTCTTTCTGGAGGTGATCGGTGAATTCTTTCAATGCCAATTTTGCCTTCTGATTCTAAAACATCAGGGCAATTCTCTTTCATGATTTCCTGGAAGATAGCATCCAGGTTCTTTTTTTCATCGTGGCTTTCAGGGAGTCCGATAATCCTTAAATTGTCTCTCCTGGATCTGTTTTCCAAGTCAGTTGT
>JAJPUD010000243.1:84538-121933 GCA_023553655.1 Myrmecobius fasciatus
TTTTCCTAGGAGATATTTCATATTTTCTTCTATTTTTTCATTTTTTTGTTTTTGTTTAACTGATTCTTGAAGTCTTATTGAGTCATTTACTTCTATTTGTTCAATTTTAATTTTTAAAGTATTATTTCCTTCAGTTATCTTTTTTAGCTCCTTTTGTAGCTGGCCAATTGAATTTCTTGATTCAATGCATTCTTTTTCCATTTTGCCAGTTTTATTTTTCAGTGAATTGTTGTCTTTTTCCAATTCACCAATTTTGTTTTTCAGTGAATTGTTGTCTTTTTCCAATTCACCAATTTTGATTTTCAGTTCACCATTTTTATTTTCCAGTGAATTGGTGATTTTTTCCAATTCACCAATTTTGTTTTTCAGTAAACTGTTTTCTTTTTCCAATTCACCAGTCCTATTTTCCAGTTTTTGATATTTCTGTTGCCCTGATCTCAATTTATTTCCCCATTCTTCTTCTAGCTCTCTTTTGAGATTCTTAATGCAATCATCCAGGTAAGCCTTCTGAAAGGGAGACCAACTTAAGTCTGCCTTTGTGGCTTCATCTGGGATTGTTTTCATAATGTCAGGATCTGGGGACTGTTCTATTTTTTCTCCGTAAAAGCTTTCTATGGTGAGAGCTCTCTTCTGCTTCTTGCTCATGATTTAAAGTTGGGATATTGGTCAAAACCAGAGAAAACTGCAACGATTTGTATTTGCCCTGGGGCAGTTTGCCGAGTTGACTTCCGGTCTGAGGCTGGTCGGGCTAGATTCGCACTAGGACCACGTTTTCAGCTGGTCTGGATCCACCCTTTTCCAAAGGCAGATCTGCCAAAGCACCTGCCCGCAAGCAGAGCAAAGTGGCCCAGGCGTCTCCCAGGGGCTTCCTGGGTGCCCAAAATCCGCCCCTCTATCGCAGCCCTGACTTCCGCCCCGGCTGGAGTCTGATTGCGACCAGCGGCCGATTTCCCCTGAGGCTAACCTTCTCCGGAGTTCTTTCACTGTAGATCTTTGATAGAAGTGCGTTGTAGTCCGAATGCTTGGAGTTGCTCTCACTTAGAAACCAGTTGGAAGGCTTACTTTGTCTGAGTTTGAGGGAATGTCCCGGGAGTTCACAGAGAAAGCTGTCCGCAGTTCGCCATCTTGGCTCCGCCCCTGGCAGTGGTATTTTCAAGGGTCATTTTTTTCCAAGCTGGGGAGATTTGTTGGTGGTAGAAAACATTAGATTGGATGGTGTGGGGTTTCTTGCTTCCCAGGCCTCTAAGTCAGGAGATCAAATTATTCTGATGCCTTCAAGGCCATGGAATTCCCACATGCCTATTTTTGTTCCCTACTGATGGAGAACATTGTGACAGAATGAATGGAGAGCTGGCCTCAAAGTTCTGAGTTCAAGTCCTTCTTCAGGCATATAGGGGTGATAGAAGTCTGGGCAGTGCCTTAACCTTTCTGTGTTCAGACAACACCTCTAATTTATTAAGTAGCAGAGAAATCCTGCCCTACATTGGTAGGAATTCTCTCCTCTGGGATTTCCCTGTAGCACAGAAACCACAAGTCTGATCCATATCCCTAATAATGAAGACATCGGTTTCGAGTTCCATGAGTTGACATCCTCGTCAGGGGAGCTGGTACCCATTTCAGAGGAAGGATGAGAAAATCATTCAAGCTTATCCACAAAGAGCTTTCCCAAGCCTGGAGATGGCTATGACTCATAGAATCGGCTAACGCAGTCCAGTCCTCAATAACAAAATCAAGCTGGACTCAGAGGGGAATAAAGGTGACTGGGAGGGGGAAGCTGGATCCCAGGCCGATGACTCCTCAGCCTGATTCTGTTTCTTTGTTGTCTTCTCTTTTTCTACAGAGCTCTGGGTAATAATTATAACCAGCAGCCTATCTAACCTTGTGCCCTTCATGTGGTTCTTCTGGAAGGCAAAAAGCCTGGATCTCCAGCAACATCTGTTTCTCAGCCCTTCCCATCACAGCCCAGTCCTTGCACCTTACTGGTTGTCATTTTTCCTTGTTCTGCTCCAAGCCTTCTTCAAAACAATGGGGGAGGAAACCCTTAATGAAATGCCACAGAAAGACATTGAAATGCTGATCAATGCAATGAACAATCAAGAGGTCTGATGGACCATGGATGTAAAATGAAGCATGTGTTGTTATGCATGACCAATATTTTGGTTCATAAGAATCAAAGAGAGATAGGAAATAATGAGCAGGATGCTCTCAGAAAAACCTGGAAAGTCCTCCATAGATCCTAACAAAGTGGAATGTACTGTGTACATAGCAATGGCAAAGCTGGGATGATCAGTTGTGAATGACTTAGCTCTTCTCAGCTATATAATGATACAAAACTACTCTGAAGGACTTGTGATGAAAAATACTGTCCATATCCAGAGAAAGTACTAATTGCATCTGAATAAAGATTGAAGCATAATTTTTTATTTTATTTTTCTTGTGGGTTTTTTTTAGGAGAAGGAAAGAGATTTATGCTTTCTTTTGCAACATGAATTTTATTTAAATGTTTTGTATAACTTCATATGTGCCTTCTCAATGGAGTGTGGAGATGGGGAGGAAGAGGAGGAAGAGAAAGAATCTGAAACTCAAAGTTTTAAAAACAAATGTAAAAATTGTTTTACATGTAACTGAGGAAAATAAAAATATTAAAGTTTTTGTTAAAAAGTTAAAAGGGGGTGCAGCTAGGTGGTACAATGGATAGAGCATCAGTCAGGAGGACCTGAGTTCAAATCTGGTCTCAGATACCTAATACTTTCTAGTTGTGTGACCCTAGGCAAGTCACTTAACCCCAATTGCCTCAGCAAAAAAAGTAAAATAAAAAAAAAAAAAAACAATCACCAACAGAACTGGAAGGGACTTCATCTAGTCCAGTCTTCTCATTTTACACAGGAGGAAACTGAGGCCCCAAAAGATAAACTAATCTTTTTTTTTGAGGGAGGGGAAATAGAAGGGAGGGACTTAGAGCTTAAGACTCAACTTTATGAGTTCAAATCTAGCCACAGATACATACTAGCTGTGAGGACCGTGGGCAAGTCACTTAATCCTATTTGCCTCAGTTTCCTCATCTGTAAAATGAACTGGAGAAGAAAATGGCAAACCACTTAAAGATTTTTGCCAAGAAGATCCTAAATGAAGACATGAAGAGTGGAACATGACTGAAAAATGACTCAACAAGAACATAGTAATCCTTATGTTTAAGCAATTGGAAGATAGAAAACTTATACCCTGGATGATTTCTCCTAGAGTAGTTTCTATATTAGAACAATGTTCCATCCAAAGTCTAGAAATGACCTAAAAGTCCTGGCATACTTCCCTGAACAAAGTCCTGCTTCCTTGAACAAAGACTGGGTTCTTTTAGTATTACAGTTTGTAAAGAACTTTCACATTCATTTTCTCTGTTTATCCTAGGAACAATTCTAACGAGATGGGTAGGGCAAGTTTTATTATTCCTGTTTTATAGTTAAGACTGAGCCTCAGAGAGAAGTGACTCAGTAAGAGGTTAATTAAATTAGTATTCAGACCCAGATTTGACACAATTCCTGACCTCTTTCTATTGCAGTTCACAGATAATACTTAAATTAGATTTTTGGTAGCAAAATCCTCCATCAAAACATAGCAAAATCCTCTAGGGTTGGAGGTAATGGTGTGTAGAAACCAGAAGTTAGTATGGCAGAGGCTGGAGATCAGGTAGCCTGAAGATTCCTGGCCACCACTTAGGTCAGACTCAAGAGTTCCCTTTGGCTAGATTTGAACTCTTAGGAAAGATGAAATGATAGGTTTTGTTTATTTATTTACTGGATCCTTTTGTTATTTTTTGGAGACCTTTGGTCACCAAGACATCAGAACCATAGGAAGAAAAGGGAAGTCGCTTTGAAAGTAAATTTCTAAGGTGAAATCCAAATCCAAATCTTTCAGACTCCAAGCTAGTATTCTGTCCCAGGGCTTCTTAAAATTGTTCTACTCATGGTCTCTTTTCACCAGAGAAATCGTTTCATGACCTTGGGTATATAGGTAGATTAAAATAGGTATACAAATCAAACATTTATTGATAATCATAATTTCACAGTCCTCACATTCAGTTACATGTGGGTTACAATGCACAGTTTAAGAAACCTTGCTCTAGTTGATAAACCAGGCTGGGACTACTCCTCCACTTTTGGTGTCCACCTTGTCTCCCAACCCTTACTGCTCCAAGAAGCTGTAGCATGCACAAGAGCCACACCCCAGTAAAAACCATGTAGGGAGAGAAGCTAAACTAAGTTGAAGGTAACCTAGAGACCTAAAATCTGTCAGGGAGTTAGTGAGAGGGACATCTGTCCCAAGCACAGAAGCCTTCCCTCCAATGCAATGGGTAGACGAGAACAATTTGTTCCAAAGGGGGGTGAAAGCAGCAGAAGTAGGCTCTGTGGAGCTTGGTCCGACATTGAAAATACCCGAGGTCATCCACTGCATCCTGGTCCAGGTTTTTGTCTTGCTACTAGATTTCAATCATCCTGTGATGTCTTTGGTCCTCTTTGTAAACAAAGGATAAACAACAATGAACCCTCCATATGGCATGGTCTCAAGGCCCTTGACCATCCCTGTCATCTCCCTCTGATGCCTTTCAGCTTATTGCTATCCATAATATGTGATGTCCCCAGCTGACCTAATCCTGGAATATAGTTGGAGCTCAATAAATATTTGGTGATTGATTGATTCATTGAAGTGATTGATCAGAGGAGAATACAGTGAAACTAGCTAGCAACTCCCCTGTGTACTATTTTGTTTGCTGAATGTAGCCTAAAATTAATGTATTAGAACTCTGTCCCCTGATCTTTGGGGAGGGTGGGCCACCTAGCCTAGGGAAATTCCTAAAAATGCTCCCCACCCTCCTACCTGGTTCCCATGGGAATCTTCTACCTCCAATTAATCTGGAAATCACTTTGGTCAGGGGAATAATCACCACCCTTTATTGATTTAAAAATTAGCCCCTAATTGATTCCTAGTCTCAAACCATAGAAAGCTAATAAAAGACAAGATTCTGTGCCCAAACCTTTGCTAATTCCTACCAGGAACTGGCCCATTGAATGGTTTTCTCAGTGAAAATAAACCTGGTTTTTTTTCGGTTTTTGGTTTTTGGGTTTTTTTGTTTTTTGTTTTTTGCCAAAAACCTCACTTGGAGATCAGGGCTGCGAATTCTTTTGCAAAAATCTGTGACACTGACCTGGAGACCCCGTCACTGTTAGGGTATTTATCACCCCTCATTTCTCACTCCTCCACAAAATTACATTAGCTTTTTTGGCTATTGTGTTACCCTATTAATTCACATTGAGTCAAATTCCCCTCGAATCCCCAGATCCTTCTCCACTTCTTTTCCATATTTCATTTACTTACAAAATTGAATTTTTGAAAGGGAATATATAGGAAGACAAAGCTTGAGTTTTCTTTCCCCTTCCCTTCCTTTAATTCCCCCCTAGCACAGAGTTGAAATGCTTGAAAAATGATTATGTATTAAATTTTTTAATACATAAACCTGCAAGTCCAGAAAGAAGCAGTTATTTCTGCCAGAGGATTTCTGTCTCCCTCCACCACTACCAAAGTCCTGTATTCACACAGAATTTTCCCTTTAACAGTCATGTAAGAATTGTCCCAAGGAAGAAAGGAACAGCCATAGCTTAAGCTCTGAACACTGACCTATATGACCTTGCCTGATAGGAACATGCTGAGTGACCTCTGAGGAGGGCATTCTCCTCTGATCTCTTCACCTTGTGAAAAAGCTCAGCTTAACATCAAATAGAAATAAAATGATCACACAGAAAATTGCCTATCTGTGACATATTCAGGGGAACATTTACAAATAGCTGAGTAAAGATCTCAACACCATCCACCAACCCCCCCTCCCCACCCAGCAATTATTTAGCCATTTATAAGTACTTGGGAAAGGATTTCAGTTCATTCATTTATGTTTCTTGGCTCTTAGTTTTAATATGACTCAGTTTACTTACAATACTATTCGCAGTGTCTTCATTTGCATTTCATTTGCATTGCTATTCATAACCACAGAACTGCAGTTCTTCCAGCATTCTGGTCTTCTCCCCACTCAGGATAAAAGAAGGAGGCCTTTTCTCCCCCCTGCTCCAGGCTGTCCTCACCCATTCACCCCCTCCATCCCCCAGGCTGATCAATAGGAGGTCAACAGCTCTTACCAGTACAATGGACTAGGCACAGGAGGAGGGGTAAGGAATGAATTTGGGTCTACACTGTTGGGACCAGGGGAGTGAGCTAGCAAGCATGTCTGTGTGTTTGCCCAGCAAGTCTGATTTCTAAGAGATGAATGGTGGAAAAGTATTTCAGGAATGCTCCATTAACACCCTAAGCTTGGAGAAGCTGGAATCCAAATGAAGAGTTTTGACTCTTCCTCTGGCTCATGATGGGTGGAGCCTGACTCTTCTGATTTTCATATCCCAAATCCTAGTCCTGAGATCTCTCAGGTTGTTTCCAGGAGTGGGATGGGTTCTTGTGCCCTCCCAGATGTTGGAAGAACAGATAAGGATGAGCTTGGCTAAAGCCTTGCCAGGATTTAGAGAGGGTGGGGTGGGTAGGGGAAGACACTCTTCCTTTCTTTATGAAACTGAAATTACTTACCAGTCCTTTGGAGAGACAATCACTAGGCAGAATAAACCCTGTAATTGATCTAGAAATTCAGAGAATGGAAGGTCAAATTCTACTTCCATCACTGACCTATGAGAGCCATTGACCATTATAATCTCCTTGGGCCTCAGTGTTTCTATCCACAAAATAGGATAAAGACATACATGAATTATTTCTATTCCTGCTAGAAGATATAAACAAGGGGAGGCAAAAATGATGAAGGAATGAGAAAAGATCTCTACAACTGTGGAATAAGAATATTTAGATAATGAAAGACCAATTCTGCTTGCTATTTATTTGCCAACAGGATACTACATTTGTGACCTGGATGAGATTTTAACAAATTATGATTGGCTCTCATTCATTCATTCATTTGATTAATTTATTCATTCACTCATTCATTCATTTTTAGACATGAAATGAATGCTGTGAAGAAGAAAAGACTAAGTAGGATCAGATCAATGCCTTCAAGAGCTCACAATGTAGGAAGAGAAAGGGGCAGCTAGATGGCGTAGTGGTTAGAGCACCAGCCCTGAAGTCAGGAAGGACCTGAGTTCAAATCTGGTCTCAGACGCTTCCTAGCTGTGTGACCCTGGGCAAGTCACTTAACCCCAATTGCCTAAGCAAAAAAAAAAAAAAAAATTACAATGTAGGAAGAGAGATATTACATCAAATTATTTTTCTTTTATATTATGAACTCAGCATCCAATCCAAACATTTCAACATACAAAGAACAAAAAAGAAAAGAGTGCATGAAATTGTGAGCTTTTGTTACATATTGTTGTTTTTAAAGTAGAAAGAAACAAACATTTGTTAAGCACTTATTGCTTACAGTCACAGGATTAAGCACTAGGAAAACAAATACAAGCAAAAAGTTCCTGCCTTCAAGGAACTTACTGAGGAGAAGACACACAAAAAGGAGCTAAAGGGATGGGGAAAGAAAAAGGAGAGCATGAAAGTACCTCAGAGTAAATCAGGAATTAAGCCTAGACAGGGATGAAAACAAGTCAATGAGGCTCATCTACAAAATGGAACTCCAAGAAAAACTCCCCCATGAGAGAATGGAGTGTGTGTGAGGGGGGAAACAGGTCTTACAGAGGACCTTGTTAAATTTAAGTAGGCAGTAACAAAATTGTTCTGTTTGTATGCATTTCTGAATTTTTTTGTTTTCTTCTGTGTGCTTTTATAAGGCTTTGTTGCTGCATTTGGAAAAAAATTTTTTTTGCATCTCTATCACTACTTACTAGTCCCTCATCCCTACCTCATTCCCATAAAGTCAGAAATAAGTATTGTCAAAAAAAAAAAAAAAGATCAACACATTGGCTGTGTCTGAAAATGTGTGTCTCACTTGGGTGGGAGACAAGTCTCTTAAAGGCATGATTTGTTGCTGCCTTAATCCCAGTTCTGAAGTCTTTCAGAGTCCTTTATGATGTTGTAATCATCATACGTCTTAGAAATTATGTATATTTAATGCAAGGCCTTTGTTTTTCTTTATTTCAATTGGAGTGGGGGTGGAAAATTGGTTTGTGGAGTTAGGGAAGCAATAGCTTATCAATAATAGGTTACTAAAATGAAAAAAGAAAAGAAGGTTATTAAAGCCTTTTTTTAATGCACAGAAGAGAACAGTAGAAAGGTCACAGGAGGAAAGATAGACAAACAGGATGGATTTAAGAATAACTTGAAATCAGTTAAAATTAGAAATGAAAAGTGTTACAAGAATAAAATGGCCTTGTTTTGCTCTAGCAATAAAATGACCAAGTGCAATGACTTGATTTAATAAAATCATCTTTCAAAAACTGCTGTTATGAGTATTTTTAAACATAAAATGTCCTGATCTAATGTATTCCTCTATTTTTTGCTGTTATTGCATGTTACATCAGGTTTGATGAGTATTCCAACATTTCAAAATGTACTGAGTTCACAAATCGGTGTAAACACATTACTGTGTTTACAGATACTATAAAATGCATGTTTCCCTAGAAAGAAAAAAATTCTAATAAAAAGAAATTACTGCTCATAAAAAACCCTTAAATTTGTTGATATTTGGAAGAAGAAACAAGCTGTTACAGATTCATAACACCATAGGCCAACTTTTTCTGGGTTTTTTTTTTTTCTATCTGGAAATGTTTGTCTTATTTGGTGCTGGCTAAGTTCAGAATTTAAAATACTGCATACATTGGTTCTACTTAATTTTCTCTGCATCAGTTTCCACAAATTTTCCCATTTCTCTGAGCTCTTCATATTCACCATTTCTTATGACACAATAATACTTCATTAAATTCCATTGCCACAGTTTCTTCAGCCACTGCCCGCTTGATAGGCATTAACTTTGGTTTTAGTTCTTTGCTATATAAATATTTCTGTACATATAGACCTTTTCCCTGTTTTTGACCTCTATGAAGAGGATGTAGTTCAGTCACATGTAAAAAATTTTTAAATATTTACAACCCTTAAAAAGATTTCCCCATATGATACTCCCTTCACTGGAGTAGACTGCGGGTTTCCTCATGTTCTCATTCCATGTATCCATACTTTACCATAAATCTCTTAAGGAAGAAACATCCAATGCATTCATTAGATGCCTTCTTTTGGTGCTTTCCATAGTTAAGGAATTGCCAATACACTTGTGGAGCCATTCATCTGTCATCTCACATTACCAATAGAAGGCTGACTTACCTCCTTTCCCAGTCAGACATTTCCACATGTATATATATATTAACATTGTGGGCATTAGCAGTCCAATTTACTCATGTTTACTCATTTTCATGACTTTTTAAATTGTAATTTTAGTTCCTCTGAAATTGTAGTGTTTCATGATTCATAGCCCTGTGACGTTCCCAAGAAAATATAAGCATTCAAGAAATGAACTTTAGTACCTCCCCTATAAATTTTAGCAAAAAGCATTGTGAAATTTCCCTGTCAATCTTGATCTCTTCCTAGCTGAGACCATAGGATCATAGATTTAGCACCTGAAAGAATATCAGAAATAATCTAATCCAGCTCTCATTTTACAAATGAGGAAGCTGAGGAGTTTGATTAATCACTAACTCAGAGGTTAAGTAAAGCTAAGTTATTCAGAATCATGTAGGTGGGAAGGCAAGATTTGGACCCAGAGTCTCTGACTTTGAGCCCAGTATTCTTTCCACAGCTCCATGAAGCATCCACATTCAAAGGCACATCATGAAGCAGTGTGTCATTCATTGGATTAGATGATAAGAAAGAAAGAGAGAGGATTACAGAGAAAGATTGTAGAGCAATCATGACGCACTGACCAGTCTTACCCTTGTGTGTAGGGAGATCAAGTTCACTATTCCTAGGCAGAGAATGAAAGATATTCTCCAGGGAGTGTGTGTCTCTGTGGAAATAATAGTGGAGTAGAGCACATTAGGGACCTGACCTTGTGTCCTTCTGTGGACCAGAAGCCCTGAAGACACTGAGCACATTGGGAGCTCAGCATAGGAAAAAGGCAACCTTTGTCTCCAGAGCTTGGCTCCATTCCTGGGTGCCTTCAACTGGGAGAGCTTGTCCCTGAAAAGTTTTTTCCTCTTCCTTTGCCCTAAGACTCAATTCATCCATTCATTTATTCAACATTTATTAGTACCTGCTATTTCTTGTACTCAGCTGCTAAGGAAGTGAATTTGTTGGCTGAGACTCTGGCCCTCTCTGAGTCTCAGTTTCTTCATCTGTAAGATGAGGAACATAATTTCTGAATGACGTGCCTCCCAGGGGTTTTATGCAGAAAGGGTTTTCTAAAGCTTAAAGTGTCACCTGATGCTTAATTATTAAGGAAAGATATTTATATGACGTTTTAAGGTTGACAAAGAGTTTTATATGCATCATCTCATTTGAACTAAATGTCTAAAGACCTTCTTAGGTCTCATATTCTGAATCTGAGTATGAGTTCCGGTTTGGGAAGGGGGAGCCTGAACTGAACCTGAAGAGGTGTGGAGGACTTAAATGGTAGAGAGTAATATAAAATGCACCAAAGTTAGAAGACACAACAACAAAAAACGGGTTCAGAAAGACAGCTTGGAGCAATAAAATGAATGGCAAAATGTGGGTCCTTCAACCTGTCTGAGCTATGCTTATTTACTCTCCCTTTCTTGATTTTTTTAAAGCTACACTCTTTTTGTAATGCCTCATTGTTGGAAAAGGAAACTGGGTTTTTGAAAGTTAAGCCAATAATTTGCAAACTTTGGCATAGATCACCAAGCTGGATGGGCTTCAAGTAAATGTCCTATAATAGACTAAATGTCTGTGATCAAGGGCCACCTTTATTATAGTTGGAAAGGCTCATCACTAATTTATCACATGTTGATAAATTGTTCTGACCAAAGTAAAACTTGCTAACTTCACTGGTTAGTCAATAAACATTTATTAAGTGCCTACTATGTGCTCATACACTGTGCTAATTGCAAGGATTATAAAGGTTAAAAGATAGTCCTTGAGGACCTTCACAGTCTAATAACAGAGACAGCCTAGAAACAAAGAAAACAGCATAAATCGGAAATAACCAACAAAGGGAAGGCACTAGAATGAAGGAGACTGAGAAAGGCTTTCAGAAGAAGACAGGATTTTTTTATTTTTTTTTGTAGTCCCTTTACTTTATTTTTTTTAGGAGACAGCTTTATTTTTTATTTTTTATATATATATAAAGCTTTTTATTTACAAAACATATGAGTGATTTTTCTACATTGACCTTTGCAAAAACTTTTTTTCCCAAGCTTTTCCCTTCCTTCCCCCTGCCCCCTACCCCTAGATGACAGGTAATCTAATACATGCTAAATAGGATAAATTATATGACAAATACAATACATGTATACATATCTATACAGTTATCTTACTGCACAAGAAACATCAGATCTAGAAAGAGAAGAAGAAAAAACAACCTAAGAAGGAAAACAAAATGCATGGAAATATTCACAGAAAGCGTTAAAATGCTGTGTTGTGGTTCACACTCAGTTCCCACAGGCCTCTCTCTGGATGTATATGACTATCTTCATCGCAGAACAACTGGTTTGAATCACATCATTGTTGAAGAGAACCATGTCCATCAGAATTGATCATCACATAGTCTTGTTGCTGTGTATAATGTTCTCCTGCTTCTGCTGATTTCACTCAGCATCAGTTCATGCAAGTCTCTCCAGGCTTCTCTGAAATCCTCCTGTTGGTCGTTTCTTACAGAACAATAATATTCCATAACATTCATATACCATAATTTATTCAACCATTCTCCAATTGATGGGCATCCTTTCAATTTCCAGTTTCTTGCCATTACAAAAAGGGCTGCCACAAACATTTTTGCACATGTGGGTCCCTTTCCCTCCTTTAAAATCTCTTTGGGATATAGGCCCAGTAGAAACACTGCTGGGTCAAAGGGTATGCACAGTTTGTTAACTTTTTGAGCATAGCTCCAAATTGCTCTCCAGAATGGTTGGATCCGTTCACAGTTCCACCAATAATGTATCAAGGACAGGATTTAAAAAAAAAAGTTCAATTAATTAATTTTAATACATATTGCTTTATGAATCATGTTGGGAGAGAAAAATCAAAACAAAAGGGAAAAATCATGGGAGAGGAAAAAAATAGGAAAAAAGTGAACATAGCATGTCTTGATTTATATTCAATCTTCATAGTTCTTTTTCTGGATGTAGATGGCATTTTCTGTCCAAAGCACATGGGGATTGCTTTGGATCACTGAACCACTGAGAAGAAGCAAGTCTGTGATAGTTGATTATTGCACATTCTTGCTGTTATTATGTACAATGTATTCCTGGTTCTGCTCATTTCCAGACCTTTCTATGATCATTTGATCATTTTTTGTAGAACACTAATATTCCATTGCCTTCAGCCATTTGCTGATTGATAGGCATCTACTCATTTTCCATTTATTTGTAACCATAGTAACAGCTGCTACAAACATTTTTGCACATGTGGTCCTTTTCCCTCCTTCATGATTTCCTTGGGATACAGACCCAGTAGTGGCCCTATGGGTCAAAGGGTATGCACAGTTTTATAGCCCTTTGGGAATAGTTCCAGATTGCTCTCCAGAATGGTTGGATCATTTCACATCTCCACCAACAATGCATTAGTGTTCCAGTTTTCTCACATTTCCTCCAACACTTAACGTTATCTTTTCCTGTCATCTTAACTGATCAGAGAAGTGGTACCTCAGAATTGTTTTAATTTGCATTTCTCTGAAGAGGGTAGCCAGGTAATTCCAATTCCAATAGATTTGGGGTAGAAAATTCCATCTGCATACAGAAAGAAAATATGGAGACTAAATATAGATTAAAGCATAGTATTTTCATCTTTTTATTTGTTTGTTTTCTTTTTCATGTTTTTTTCCTTTTCATTTAATTTTTATCCCACAACATGACAAATATGGAAATATGTTTTAAAGAATTACATATATTTAGCCTGTATATGATTACTTGCTGTTTTGGGGAGGGGAAAAGTAAGGGATAGAGGGAAAAAAATTTATTACACAAAGTCTTACAAAAATGAATGTTGAAAAATTAAATCTCATTGAAAAATTAAAATGAAAATTTTAAATCAAAGGAAGCCAGGAAAACCAGGAGTCGAAGATGAGGAGGGAGAGAATTCCAGGGATTGGGGGGGGGGAGGGTGAGACAATGAAAAGTCAAAGGTCAAGGAAATCAAATTACTTAGTTTGGGAACCTGAGTGACTGGGAGGATGGCAATGCCCTTGATAGTAACAGGGAAGTTAGGAAGGCAGGAGTGTTGGAAGAGAAAGATAAAGAATTCCATTTTGGAGAGATATTTTATAAAATATCCAGTTCAAAATGTCTAATGGCAGTTGGAGATGTGAGACTAGAGGTCAAGAGACTAGGGGTAGAAAAATAAATCAGAGAACCATCTGCAAAGACTTGATAATTGCATCCATAGGAACTAATGAGATCACCAGGTGAAATTATATAGGAGAAAGGAGTATCCAACACAGAGCCTTAGGGGGTATCCTCCCTTTAATGAGCCTGGCCTGGATGAAGAACTAGCCAAGTAGACTAAGAAGGAGCAGTCAGAAAGATGGGAGGAGATCCAGGAGAGAGAAATGTCCTAAAAACCTCCAGAGAAAAAAGTATCAAGGAAAAGAAAGCTGACTGATAATGTTAAAGGCCACAGAGATCGATGTAATCATGGCTGACTCTTTGTGATCCCATTTGGAGTTTTCTTGGCAGAGATACAGGAGAGGTTTGCCATTTCCTTTTCCAATTCATTTTACAGATGAGGAAACTGAGGCAGACAGGGTTAAATTCTTTGCCCAGGGTCACACAGTTATTAAGTATCTGAGGCCAGATTTGAATTCAGGGAGATGAGTCTTGCTGACTTTAGGCCCAGAGTTCTATCCATTGTGCTATCAGATGTTACAAATAAGAAATCAAATCTTTAATAACTTTGAAGACAGTAATTTCAACTGAAAGATCAGGTCTGAAGTCAGACTGTGGAGTATGAAGAGAGTACTGGCAGAAGCAAAATATCCTCCTTAACATGGCTGCTTAACAATTACTTAAGACTTTTATAGCAGAATATACTTTCAAATAGGGGGGAAATGAATAATAATGATAAATAATAATGAAGCCTCATTAATGTTAGCCAAAAGAAAATTCAGGGATGCAAATCTTCCCTTTCCTTTCTCCCTTCAAGTTATATACATATAGGCTCTGAATTTTGACCTGGTCTGGAGTAATCTGAGTCGATCCACTCCCTGAAAAGAGTCAACTTTACTTGAAAAGTGAGTCAGTAAATATTTATGAACCACCTACTATGTGTCAGGTGCTGTGCTAAGAGTTAGGGATACAAAGAAAGGTTAAAAAAAAAAAAAGGTCCCATGTTTCCAAGGATCTCAGCATTTAATGTGGGATATACATTATGTATGGACCTAGTACAGCACACACTGAATAAATTGGAGCTGATCTTAGAGGGAAGGTACTAAGATTAAAAAGAACTAGGGAAAGCTTCTTGTTAAAGGTAAGTCTTTAGCTGGGACTGGAAAAAAAGCCAAAAAGGCCAGGAGGCCAGCAAAGTTCACTCTACTGTTGTAGCCATTGCCCCAGTTGACCCCCCTCTCACCTCCTCCTTTGGGTTCAGAAGGAGTCTGATTGGATCCTCTCCCATCCCTCTCCATGGTATCAGTGTTCCCTCCTGGACAGGTGAGAGGCTGAAGGAAGGCAAGAGAGAAGAGAAGATATGAGAGACCAAAATTCACAACAGGAAACGGGAGTGAGGATCAAGAGGCCTGTGAAGGAATTTCATTTCCCTCTTACTTTAACAGACTCCCCTTCTTGCCATGTGAAGGTGAATTGTTTAACCTTACTCCTCATTCCCACCAGAGAGAGCAGTGAACTGCCAACTGAGGATTCAAGATCGGGGCTCAATTGCCATCCGACCTCAGTAACAGATGTTCTTGTTTCCTAAGTACCCCCAAGTGGAGCAGCTCTAACCCTTGGAGAGAATGCTTCATCAAAACCAGCAGACCCCAAATGCTGTCTCCCCATGCAGAAAAGGTAGTTTGAAAAACAAACTGGTTGAATTTATTAGGGCAACACTGGTCAATGAGCCTCTCTGGGGACAGATCCAGGACACCTGAAGCACCTAGCGCTACAGACTTTTACAGAAACAAGGAAAGAGTACTGAGACCCCTGAGAGAAGGAGAGTGACAAAGAAGCAAAGAATCTGCCTTTCACTCACTGGAAAAATGAGCAAGATTTCAAATGAGTTCTGCTCTTGGACACCTTCCTCCTATGACCCTCTCCCTTGTGCCTCAAGGACTATATTAGGTAGCTGACTTAGACATTAGAAAGGAGGATCATAGAATCATAGGTTTGAGCTAAAAGAGACCTTAGAGGCCACCTAATTCAACTTCATTTTACAGGTGAGCAAACTGAGAATCCAGGAGGTTAAATGGCTGATCCTTTCATTGAGTTTTCATTGTATATTCACAATACTCTGTGAGGTATTACCATCCCCATTTTACAGATGAGAAAACTGAGGCTCAGAAAGTTAAAGTGAGCTTTTATATCAATATTCAATTAAATGATGGGGTTTTGTTTTTCAAGATGTCAATCATGTTTCTCCCTCTAGTCCCCCTCACTCAACGAACTCCATTGGTTTCCTATTGCTTTCAGGAACAAATACAAAATTCTCTGTTTGGCATTCCAAAACTTTCATAACCAAGCCCTCCTCCTACTTTTTCAGTCTTCCATCACATACTCTTCAGTCCAGTGGCACTGGCCTCCTGGCTATTGCTTCATGAAACATTTTCTATGATTGTCTTCCATGTGTAGAAGTTCTCCCTCCCAAGCACCCAACTAAAGACATCCTTGGTTTCCTTTAAGTCCTAAGAGAAAGCCTTCTCCAACCCTCTTAATTCCAGTGCCTTCCCTCTGTGAATTATTTCCCATGTATCCTGTATGTACCTTGCTTTGTATATATTTGTTTGTATGTTGTCTGTCCCATCAAATTGTAAACTCCTTAAGGGCAGGGACTGACTTTTGCCTCTTTTGGTATCTCCAGTGATTGGCACAGTGCCCTGACACATAGAAGGTACTTAATAAATGTTTATTGTGTTAAGTATAACAGAGGAAAGCCTCTGCATCCTTTGGAAAAGTCACTCACTGAACTCTGAACTGTTTTAGTCCAACTTGTAGAACATTTGGACATTCTTAATCTTCCATGCAGAAACATGACTTTTGACTGGCAACACTGTAGGAGTATAAGCATACCAGGAAAGGTGAGAACAGATTATTTTAGGAGCACCAAAATCAGATTATGGGTCAAATGTCCTCTTGACTAGAGAAGAATCTTCAAAATGATAAAACACTTTGACTTTGTCAGCCCAATTCAGTCAATTCTAAGTAACTTCCCCCCACCCACCTGGATCTGTTTTCTCTCTGTGTCCAAGTGGGCACTTGAGGGAAATTCAGAGCCCTTTGCTCCAAATAGCACCTGGCTCCCAGTCAGAAAAAACTTCAGTTGCTGGAGGGGCCAGGGTTATCCCCACAAGAATCCCTGGACTCATTTCAACCTGGACTTCCTCTCTGCATTTGAAATGGTCTTAGTATACAAGGCACATTGTAGCTTCTAGCCCCATTCCCTAAAGAAATCTGGGGGCCAGTATTAATTCTCCCTTTTTCTTCTCTTCTCCAGCCTGAATTATCCCAAATCATTTAAACCTTTCCTCCCTGCATCTCCCCCTACTTCTCCCAACTGATGAGTTATCTCTAGGCAATTTATTCTGTGGGCCTCCATTTTCCCATCTGTAAAATGAGTATGGTTGTACCGAAGGTCTCTAAATTACCTTTCATCCCTGAAATACTAAACTCTATGATTCTCTATATCTTTCTCCAAATACAGTTCTGTGCTGAGGGTGTGACCCTCTTGAAATTATTACTCTGATGATTTAGAAAGTTATCCCTATGATGACTTGAGTGATGGCCTTTTCTCTAACATTATAATCACTCCCTAGTTATTAGTGGGGCTATTACCACAATCTAATTGGGCCCTAGAGAAGCTATCTAGGGAGAAGTTAGTTGTATCCTCCAAAAAAAGGGTCAAGGCCAAAGGAGAGAGAAAGTTTTCATAGTTGCCCCAGGGAAGAAAAATATTATATTTTGAATAAGTTCTATAGCAAATAATCTTCCAGGACAGGAGAGAAGATCACAGGAAAGTCCCCTCCACTGGATTTCTGCCAGAGCTTGGGAGGCAACATGGAATGACAAGAAGAACACTGGAGTAGCCAGACCTGGATTTTTATCCCAGAACTACCATTAAATAGTGGTATGGTACTTAAGTTCCCTAACAATAAGGCCTTCTTTGTTTACATCCATAGAGTGAGATGATAAATGTGAAATCGGTCAATCAACAAAGATTTATTGAGTATCAGTTCACCATTTTGCTCGTCCACTTGATTGAGTCTGTTTGTGGATGCCATTATGTTGTTTTCTCTAGAAGCTATACTCCTTCAGTACCAAGCCCTACTATATTTCAGAGCTTCTTGGAAGAGTTCTATAATCACTCAAATGAGTTTGAGTTATCCATACACAGGAAAGACCAAGTAGATGAAGATTTTTTTTGTTTGGGCAACTTAATCATTTTATTAACAAGGCCAAGAGGTTATTAAATTAAAAAGGATGGTCATTTGGCCATCAGACAAACACTGATAAAGAATGTTTATTGATTTCAAGATGCATTCAAGATGTTTGTTTGGATGGATACCCTATAGAGTTTGTTCATCAGTATGTCTATCTGATATAAATAATACAAATGGAAAATATAACAGGCCTAGAGTTGAACAAGAGGAAAAGAATGGACTAGATTGTCTATAAGGAATTGCTTGGAATCTTGGAATCATTCCTCGCTATCCATGAAAGCAAAGGTCCATCTTTTTAACTCCAACATTCTATCTGTAATGGTATATAGTATCACAACATTCTCAGGAGAATTAAAAGTAAATATCACTTTAAGGACAAAAGAATCAGCATATGGGGCCGAGAAAAGCTGTAACATATAAGCCATGGAGAACTCCAAAGAAGAGTAAGAGTAAAAGACATCATGAAGGAATTGTATATATGAAGAAGAGGTAGATTGGTCATAAGGCAAAAGTAAAAGTTGATGGATAGGCAGCCACAATATTCCAGTGGCATACACCAGTGATGCCCTCATGATATCTGTGTTGAATTTATGAGAAGATAAGAATAAGAATCATTCAGGATGGGTAGAAGTGGATGGGTTGCTGAGTTATTGGAGAAAGTTTATAGGACCATGAGATTCCAGATCCATTTGAATATATTGAGTAGTAAATGTGTATGTGTGGAATAGAAATTCACATCAAGAGCTGGAATGGTCAGGAAAGGCTATCTAAAGGTAGATAAGTGAGAAAATTGGTAAGAAGGTAAAGCAGAGATGGGACGGGCATTCCTCATCGTGGAGAGAACAGAGTGAGCAAAAACATGGTCTATAAAAAGTTGTATAGCCTGTGCTTGTTATCTTGGATTGGGGGAGATAAGGGAGGGAGAGAGAAAAATTTGGAACACAAAGTTTCACAAAAATGAATATTGAAAACTACCTTTACATGTATTTGGAAAAATAAAATACCATTAAAAAATACATAACTTCACATATGGTTTCTTAATTATGGATGGAGATAAAGGAAAGAACCTAGAACTTAAAAATCTTTAAAATAAATGTAAAAAAAATTGTATTGAATGTAACCGGGGGGAAATATTAAATAAATAAATAGCTAGAGAAATGAATACATGTTAAGAAAGTTGTTTTATTTGAAGGCTGGTGCCAGATATTCAAGGCCTTTCAATTTGAGGCTGAATAATTTGGGCCATATTCTGTGGAGACTTCTCTTTTCTTACTCTGTCTCTTTACCTATCTCCTCTAACCTAACTACTTCTACTTGTCTCTGCTGTAGACTAGCCAAGTTTGGGGATCTCAAATATGAAATAAAGAAAAATTCAATGAAAAAAAGTAAAAGAAAAGGTTCCCTGGCCAAAGACAATGAGCTGCCACAATTCTTGGTTACCAGTTGGTCTTATGAAACAAACATTTATTAAACACCTATTATGTGTAGTGCATAATCCTGGCCACCATTTTTGCCTTTCTCCTTTAGTTTCACAGATCTCTTGGCTCCTGATGCTTTTGATCTTTGTCCCCCTACTCTTTGACTTCTGACCTTCATTCCCTGGTTATTCCTTGACTCGTGGTTGTTCATCCTAGTTCTGATCCAAGGTCTTGCTCTGCCCCTTGATATGATATCACAGGCAAATGACATTTCTTCTCTTCCTCCCTCCCTCTCATCCCAAACCAGTGATTATTACCTCTGTTTTTCTTTTAGTAAACCCCATTCAATTACTAGATCCTGGTTCATTAACAAGACTGGATCCACTATATTTCTTAACTCCTAAACAATTGTTGAAATCCTAGATCTTCTCCTAAGATTTAAGAAAATTCATTGGGGAGATCATTTGCCACACCAAAAACCCTGATAATTAATCCTGGAAGCTCCTGGATCCTTCTCCTCCCTCCCTTCCCAGGGTAAACTAAGGCAGGGAAATTATTTAAATGAACAGCAGTGCCTGGTGTCCCTAGAAATTATCAAAAATTTCAGCCTCAAAATTAAAAGAAAGACTTCCCACTCCTTTTTTAAATTTAAAAAATAATAGCTTTTTATTTTCAAAATACATTCAAAGATAGTTTTCAACATTCCCCCCCTTGTAAAACCTTGTGTTACAATTTTTTTTCCTTTCCTTTTCCCTACCCCTTCCCCTAGATGGCAAGTAATCCAATATAGGTTAAACATGTGCAATTCTTCTATACATGTTTCCACCATTATCATGATGAACCAGAAAAATCAGATCAAAATGAAAAAAAAAATGAGAAAGAAAACAAAATGCAAGCAAACAACAATAAAAAGTGAAAATACTGTGTTAGGATCCACATTCAGTCCACACAGTCCTCTCTCTGGGTGCAGATGGCTTTCTTCATCACAAGTCTTTTGGAATTGGCCTGAATTACCTCATCGTTGAAAAGAGCCACCATATAATCTTGTTGTTGTGTACAATGTTCTCTTGCTGCTACTCACTTCACTTAGCATTAGTTTATATAAAGGATTTCCCAATTCTAACCACCTCTAAAATCACCTTAGCATGACTCTTTTTAATTGTTTTTTAAATTTTCATTTCCAAATTTTCTTCCTTACCTCTACCTCCTATTTTACCCATTGAGAAAGCCAAAAATATGATACTCATTCTACATATAAAGTCATACAAAATGTATTTTCATATTAGCCATGTTATAGGAAGGGAAAGGTAGGGAGCAAGAAAAATAAAGAAAATGAAAAAAAAAAGCTTCAATCTGCACTCAGAATTAATCAGTTCTCTCTTTAGAGGTGGATACAATTTTTCATCACAAGTCCTGTGGAACTGTCATGGATCATCATATTGATCATAGTAGCCAAGTCTTTCGCAATTGATTATCTTTACAATGTTGCTGTTATGTATACAATATTTTCCTAGTTCTCCCTACTTCACTTTGCATCATTTCATATGTCTTCACAGGTTTTTCTGAACCCCCCCCTTCATCATTTCTTACAGCATATTATTCTATCACAATTGTATACTGTAACTTGTGTAGCCATTCCCCAACTCATGGGCATTCCCACAGTTTCCAATTCTTTACAAGGCACACTTCTAAGGCAACAGAAAACTGAGCAAAGGGGCTACTGCAGGATAAATATTCCCACAACAGAGAGAACAGATTCCCATTATACTGTCTTTCTTTCCTTCCATTGCCTGCAGCAGAAACCTACCCTATACTCAGTGTGAGGGAGATAATATAAGATAGGATCACAGACTGTTAGAGCTTGAAGGGACCTTAGAACCTAGATGATCAGAGATGGAAGGGATGTTAAGAGATCTTGTAGACCAATCTTTTTATTTGATGTTAGTGGAAATTGAGTCTCAGAAAAGGAAAATGAATTATATACAACTAGTCACATATCTGGTTAACAGAGCTGAGACTAGAACCCAGGAACCTTAGCTCCCAGTTTTTCCTTTCAACCCTGCTAACAGTTGTACAAGTCTAGTGAACAACTTAAAAGTGTTCTCAAGGAGTTGTCATTATTCCAAAAAGTCTGGATTATTCAGTAACACATTGAGCTATCAGTTTACTTTTTTTTTCTCTAAAAATAGACAAACAAGTAGAGAGGGAGTGCAAATATTCAGACTTGAACTGTGGTTCCACCTCAGCCCTTTATAAACTCTTTTTGTTACGAATTTAAAACTCCTAATTTGCATTCATAGGAAGGATTAACCAAAAATGGAATCTGAGGTAACCCATAATCCTCTACAGAGCAGAACTTGCTGGGACTGGTCCTGCCTCTTATATTAACTCACAAGGGAGGGAAAGGGAAGATAAACTGCCCATTTATCCTCATAATTACTTCTGTGTTATGATAGTATCGAGGTGATTAATGGTGAGAAAGATGTCTATGTCATATATGGAAAATTATTATTTACTAAGATATGCACATTGTGCTTAACAGGTATTTCCCAGAGAGAGACACAAATATATGGATAGAGGGATGTTTTTCTTTCTTGGTGGCTGAATTATCCCTGCAATTAAGTTTCCAGTGGGAACAAAGAAGAGCAATTATTCTCCTAGAGTTTTATAAGCCACTACCATACTGAAGTTATTACCCAATTCAGAGTAAATATCCACTGTTCTTTTCAATTGTGTATGTGTATATGTATGTTTAGGGGGACACCGGGAAAAGTCTGTTCCTCAGAAGGGAAGTTACTCCAGAAAGCTGCTTTGACTTAGACACTCCAGCTTGCTGCTTTCTTAGAATTTCAAGCATGTCTTGGCTACTAGCAAAAGAACTGATACAGCTTATAATGGTGAAAAGGATAAAAGGGGGAAAAAAAGTATAGCTCTCAGCTGAATATCTCTTGCAAGATTCAGAGGCCAGAAATTGAAAAAGGCTCAAGAAATAAATGCTGTGGCACTACAATCCAAGGTTCTCTTTAATCCCCTAGGCCACTCCTCCGAAAGTTCCCATCAAACCCCAAGGAAGCCAGACATTGTCCAATATTATTCTGTGGTGAAAACTTGTTGAGAATTAGCCTCTGGGGCCCCACATGCTCTAAATGCACTAATTTTCCAAGTTCCTTTTGCACATGTTATTAGGAAATGTTGTTCTTGGATGGCATTTAGAATTTGATTGTGACAAAATTAGTGACTCAGATTTAGATTGCTTAAAATTAAAGTTCCTGCCCTCAGGGAGCTTCCAATTTAATCTGATTTGCACCTTCTGTGTGATTTCTAGAGCAAACAACTCTTTTCAGAGGAGAATTGCATTGTCTGAAAAGAAAAGGGCAAAAGTCCTTCATCAGTTTTCTCACTGTCAACCAAAAGGACTCCATGCTGTTTTCCCTCCTTTCCTCTCCTCCAAAACACACACACTTCTTGAGCCCTCCCTTTTAACCATACAGCCTGAACTCCAGTCTTCTTCCAATGCTATTTGTTCCTCCCTAGCACCCTGACCTCTGGACTGATTCTTTTGTGAAGGCAAAGTAGGCCATTTTTTACCTCAACTGAAAGATCTTAGTTGCAAAAGGCCAAGGTCTCCCATTGCATCCTGGGCCATCGACAGTCATCCTCACCTATGTATTGTCACAGGTCTCTGGAGGGGAGAGGGGCTGCTGACTTTGCACAGCTCTGTCTCACTTAATAGTAGATACCTATAATAAAATGCCTATTGACCCGAGCTGCTTAGGAGTGAACCTATTTACTTTTTCTATTTGTTAAATTTTGCTCTCTCCCCAGGTTCCCTAGTTACTGTCCAAAGGGAGAATCTTTCAGGTTCTCTTCAACTGTCCTTGACTTGACAATGTTCCTAAGATGTGAAGATTATTAGAATCAAAATATCTCAGGCAAGAAGTTGATGGCAGAGGAATGTCCCTGTCTCCTCCACTCTGTGAATCTAGGGGCATTCCTAGGGAGGATCTGCTTAAGCTCTACCTAACTTGTCTGAAACAAAAGGTCAGAGCTCTGATGCTTCTTGGTCTCTGTAATATTTAATTGGAGATGCAGGTAGGGAAACCAGACAGATAAAAGACTAGGAAAGCAGAGAAACTAACATGGGGAAAGTTTTTTTATCAAAAGTCTAGTTTAAGCACTTATGGAAGATGCCAGCAAGAAAGGGAGTGATACCTCTCCAATTGGCTAAGATGACAGAAAAAGATAATGATGAATGTTGGAGGGGATGTGGGAAAACTGGGACACTGATACATTGTTGGTGGAGTTGTGAACTGATCCAACCATTCTGGAGAGCAATATGGAAATAAGCTCAAAGAGCTAAAAAATCAAAGGGCATACCCTTTGATCTGGCAGTATTTCTACTGGGCTTATATCCCAAAGAAATCATAAAAAAGGGGAAAGAACTGTGCAAAAATGCTTGTGGATGTCCTTTTTTTAGTGGTAAAGAACTGGAAACTGAGTGGATGCCCATCAATTGGAGAATGGCTGAATAAATTATGGTATATGAATGAATTATTCTATAAGAAACGATCAGCAGGGTGGTTTCAGAGAGGCCTGGAGAGACTTACATGAACTGATACTAAGTGAAACCAGCAGAACCAGGAGATCATTATACACAGCAACAAGATTATGTGATGATCAGTTCTGATGGATGTGGTTCTTTTTCAACATTTAGGTGATTCAGGCTGGTTCTAATGGTCTTGTGATCAAGAAAGCCATCTGTACCCAGAAAGAGGATTTGTGATTTACAACATAATATGTTCACTTTTTTGTTATTTGCTTGTATTTTGTTTTCTATTTTTTTTCCTTTCTGATCTGATTTTTCTTGTGTAGCATAATTATAGAAATATGTATAGAAGAATTGCATATGTTTAACATATATTAGATTACTTCTAGGGGAGGAGCTGGAGGTAAGGAAGGGAGAAAAAAATCTGGAACACAAGGTTTTGTAAGGGTGAATGCTAAAAAGTATGTATGCATGTTTTGAAAATAAAGTTTTCGACTAAAAAAAAACAGTGATAATAGGATCACAGACTCAGGGGTAGAAGAGCCCTCAGAAGCCATCTAAGCCATTCCCCTAATTTTACAGATAAGGAAACTGAGGCTCAGGGAAGCTGAGTCACTTTTTCAAAGTCACATAGATGGAATAGAACTTCTTATTCCTAAGCTTCTTTTCATTGTATCATACAGCAGAAAACAGACCTAATTCGGAAAGAAGGAAACAAAGCATTGAGTAAGTGCCTATTATGCACTGTGCAATGAGCTTTATAATCATTTCATCCTCACAACAATCTCGAGAGGTGAGTTCTATTATTATTCCCATTTTATAGTTGAGAGAATTGAGACAGACCGAGGTAAAGTGACTTGCCTAGGATCACACAGCTAGTAAATGTTCCATTGTACTCTTTCCAATGTACTTTGATATATGTGTGTGTGTGTATATATATATATATATATATATATATATATATATATATATGTTTGTATATATATATATATATATATATAATGGGGGTGGGGGAGGCTGAAAAAAGAAAAAAGTGGTGACAAGAAGGCAACTTTTCTCTAAGGCAAGTTATTTATATTGTTGCAGCAAAACAGAGGGATAAAGGGAGGGATTTCCAGTGGCAGGGATGTTTGCTGAAAAACAGATGCTCCCGTTGACCTTCTGTTTCCTGGGGAAATGGTGTCATTCCCCAAATGGGCCACATTCATGTCAGTAATTCACTGAGCAGTTTAGCCTTGGTCCTGCCCCACCCAATTGGCCTACTCAGTCTCTCCCCGGTAAAGTGGAGAAATGAAAGGTTATCCTATAGCTTCCCACTGCTCAGCATTGACTCCCTACTGAATCACTCTCCCCTTGTCCTTCCATCTGTCCAGAAGAAAGCTGATCTGGTAAATTCAGTCTATCAGATTTAATGACATAATACTATCCTTTGACAGATATTTGTGTGTGTGTTGTTTTTTTAAAGATGGTGGGGGGAGTGGGGAACTGAATGGAGAAAACAAAATTTAACTAGAAAAAGTATTTTTAAGGAGTATAATTTCAGGCATACTGGCTCCTGAAACCACTTACATTTGATTGTACTTAAGGTCATCCCATTGCCTAAGCACAGGGCTGATGGAAACTTGGATTTTAGTCCCAGCTCTGTTGTTAATTTGCTGTGTGATGCTGTATGAGTCACTTCTTTTCTCTGGGCCTCAATTGCTCCATCTGTAAAATGAGGTTGGACTAGGTGGTCTCTAAGCTCCCTTTCAGTTTTGACCTTCTTGAGTTGTTCCCTATTCCTTCTCAATACTAAGATTCCATCATTTTCATTCCGGGAGAAATAGAGTTCCATAACCCCTCAGGCAGAGGAAAAATACTTAGAGAAATGTCTAGTCTAACACAAGGGCTGGTCTTGCCTTTGGGGCCTCTAAGTTCCCTTTGATTGTGAAGGTAATTTGTTCTGATAACTTTACACATTCAATACATTCAGATCTCAACTCTTCCATAGCTTGTATGATGTTTGTTTATGTCTTCATGTAAAGATTCCATAGAGCAACCTTCCGGTGTTTTTGTTATTGTTGTTATCGTTTATTTATTTTGTTTCTTTTACTATCTGGTGAATCATTGCTCAGAACTTGAATCATCTTTTATCTTATGCTTCTGCTATGTGAGTAGCCTGACATATTTGCTAACTATACATGTTTGGTTTATTTTTTCTTTTCTTTTTAATTCTTCCCTCCCTCCCTTCCTTCTTTTCTCTTCCTTCCTTCCTGCCTTTCTTTTTCTTTCTTTCTTTCTTTTTCTTCCTATCTCTCTTTCTTTCTCCCTTGCTCTCTTTTTTTCTTTCTCTGTCCCTGTCTCTCCTTTTCTTCTACAACTTCTTTGGCACAAATCTCTTGGTATTATCTTGTAGCTTGTTTACCATAAGTCTTTCCACTATTCTTTGGGAAATTATTGCTTCTGATTCTTAGAAAGCAGTATTTCATGATTTGTAATTTCATAGCATTTGTAAATTCATAGGGAAAATACTGATGTTTAAAACATCAGTCAACAAGCATTTGTTGAGCACTTAATTTATTAAGTACTCTGTTCTGGATAGACCAAGAAAGACCAAGGAAATGTCAGTCAAATAGGAAAAACAACATGCAAACAGCTATGTGCCCAAGAAAAGATATATGCTGGATAAATTAGGGGATAATCACAGAAGGAAAAGTATTAGCATTAACAGACTAGAAAAAGCACAGTATTTCAACTCAAAGAAACCAGGAGTTAGAGATTTTTTAAAAGGCAAAAGTGAAACAGTTTAGGCCCTCAAAGAGCTTACATTTTGTGTGGGAAGATAACACAATATATACAAAAATGTCAAACCCAACATACCCAAAACAGTATTCATTGGTTTTCCCCCAAAACCTACCCATCTTCTAGCTTCCTGATTTCTATCAAAGCCACCATTTCTCCAGGTTTTCCAATTCATAAGGCCATATATACTATCAGTCGCTATCACATAAAGAGCTTGTCTCTCACTGCTCTCTTTGATCAGACAGAAAGTAATTTTAATTTGATGTAGTGGGCAATGGGGAGTTTTTGAAGGTTTTTGAGTATGAGAGTGACAGAGCAAAGTGATGTTCCAAGGTTACTTTGATAGTCTATACAGAACAGATTAGAAAGAAGAAGACTAGAGGCAGCTAGATGGCACAGTGGATAGAGCACCAGCCCTGAAGTCAGGTTCAAATCTGACCTCAGACACTTACTTAATATGTCCTGGCTGTGTGACCCTGATCAAGTCACTTAATCCCAATTGCCTCAGCAAAAAAAAAATAAATAGAGAGAAAGAGAGAGAGGCAGAGACAGAGAGAGAGACAGAGAGAAAGGGAGAAGAAGAGGGAGAAAGAGAGAGAGAGAGAGAAGAAAGGAGACTAGAGTAATGATATCTACCAGGAGCTGTTAGATGGTACAGTAGATGGAGCATCAGGCCTGGACTCAGGAAAACCTGTGTTGAGTGCAGCCTCAGACCCTTACTATCTGTGTGATCCTGGACAAGTCACCCTGTTTGCTTCAGTTCCTCTGTAAAGTGACCTGGAGAAGGAAATGGTAAACCTCTCTGCCAAGAAAACCTCACATAAACTCATGAAGAATCAGACACAATTGACGAGTAACAATGATATCTATCAGTGAAGAAGCTATTTTGAGAGGCCAGGTGCAAAGTAGACTAGGAAATAGAAAAGCAAGATCCTATTTTTGTTTTGATTAAGGGGAATACGTGTTCCAAGAGCAGGAGGATCTGCTTCTATGACCTAGACACTCAATGCTGGAAACGCTTTATAAATACTCAAATGATGATGTTAATAATACTGAAATCATTAGATCTGACTCATCAAAACCCTTACGTTTTTCTAAGTTGTGAAATTTTATTTCCTGTCAACAGTTTTTAATTTTTACTATTGAAAAGTAGCCTTCTTCTTTTTCCCTCTTCTTCCCATTCCTAGCTCCCCTCCCACCCCATTTTCCTGTTTACTCTTGCAAATTAGATGAGCTTTTATGTGTTTTTTCCCCTTGTGGCCTTTCTATGAAAGAATAGTCTCCTGTTTCCTGTGAACTTCAGCTCAAACACATCTGCTTGCCCCATGCTGTATGTATAGCTTGGAGATGTGGAGAAAGCTGGTGGATACCCCTGATTGCATGTATTCCAACAGCCAGACAAGCCTGAGAGCCAGAAGATGGGGCAGGGTTTTGTCCCAGCTCTGCCACTGACTTTCTGGATGACTTACCAGCCAGCCACTTCCTTTCTAGACCTCGTGTCTTTTAGTCTGCAGAATGAAAGAGTTGCAGCAGATGGTCAATAATGTTTCTTTTAGCTAAAAGTAAACACATATAAAAAATCCAACAACTTCTAATAGTAAGATATAACAGAAAACTCCCCAGAATTTATGGAATCCGGATCTGATGATAAAACAGCTATTAACTAAATGCAACTGTATTTGGGACCAATCAGTTCCTGGATTGGAGGAAAAAACCTTATATAGACAGGTTGTAACTCCTTAATGGGAGTTTGTATAGAAAATCTTTGATGAGGGTCAATATGGAAAAAATTATTCTTTCATATGTTTTGGAAATAAAAATCTTCAATAAAAAAAAAGAAAATCATTGATAGGAAGACTTTGTTTTAATCCTCTTTCTTGTAACTTCCTTCTGTTATTATTTCCAGTTGTTTTTGTACAGTTATCCTTTCCATGTCTTGACTCTCTCCATCACGGTTTCATATTTCTTCTGTGGGCATTAGAAATTAAATTGGAGTTTGGGGAATTTTGCAGAAATTGCAGGTGATACTCAGAGACCAGCAGAAAAAAAAATTAGAAACTCAGAAATGCATAAAATATATGTATTGTATATTTTATCTTTTCATACCATAATAATTCAGACTTTTTTTCTGGTATGATGGGAGAGTCAAAAAATTTTACTCAAATTTTCAAAATTGTGGGGCTGCTACACCTAACCCCTTCAGTGTGGAAGGGATAATTGTGCAGTACATAGTTTTTTGTATTTTTGTCTCCCTCATTAGATGATGAGCACTCAGCACAATATTTAGTTCATACTCTAATATTTATTTACTGCTGATTTTTCTGTGCATAGTAATCTTTGTATAAATTCTTTTTTTATTAAAGCTTTTTATTTGCAAACATATGTATGGGTAGTTCTTCAACATTGACCCTTACAAAGCTTTCCATTATAAAATTTTTCCCCCTAGTCCCTTCCCCTTCCCTAGATGGCAGGAAGTCCACTACATGTTAATTATGTTAAAATACTTGACAAGTAGAATATATGTATTCTTTGTGTAAATTCTTGCAGAATTTGATTGGATTGGAGAAGGTTCAGAAATTCACAGGTTCTCAGGGTCCAGAATAATGAAGGGACTTTAGAGACCACCTAGTTCTATCCCCTTGTTTCACAGCTCACAAAATGTAACATCAATGCAATGAAATGATTTGCCCAGGTTCATACAGGACTCAAAAAAACTAGAACTTGAACCAAGGTGCTCTGATTACAAATCCATACTTCTTTCCACTGAAGCAGGAAGGATCCTGGAAAAGCTTACTTGATCTTCTTTTTGTAGAGAAAAACTGTTTACAATGCTTTTGTGAATGCATTGTTGGTGGAGTTATGAAATGATTCAACCATTCTGGAGAGCAATTTGGAACTATGTGCAAAAGGCCATAAAACATCAAGATTATATGATGATCAATGATGATAGATATGCCTCTCTTCTCAGTAATACATTGATTCAAGATAATTCTAATAGACTTGGGATGGAAAATGCCATCTGCACCCAGAACGAGAGACTATGGAAACTGAATGTGGATTGAAGCATACTATTTTCACCATTTTGTTTGTTTGCTTTTTCTTTCTCGTGGTTTTTTCCTTCTTGGTCTGATTGCACAATGTGACAAATATGAAAATATGTTTTAAAAGATTGTATATTACAATCTATATTAGATACTTACTGTCTTAGGGAGAGAAGGGGGGAGGTAAGATAGGGAGAGAGAAAAAAATTTGGAACAAAATCTTACAAAAACAGAGAAGACTGTGGGAACTGAGTGTGAATCACAATATAACATTCTCACTCTTTTTATTGTTGTTCACTTGCATTTTGTTTTCTTATTCATTTTCTTTTCTTTTTGATCTCATTTTTCTTGTGCAGCAAGATAATTGTATAAATATGTTTACATATAATGGATTTAACATATATTTTAACATATAAAACATATATTGGATTGCTTGCCATCTAAGAGAGGGGGTGGGGGGAAGGAGATAAAAATTTGAAACATAAGGCTATGCAAAAGTCAATGATGAAAAATTATCCATGAATATGTTGTGAAAATATAAAGCTTTAATTAAAAATTAATTAATTAAATTTTTAAAAATCTTTCAAAAATGAATCCATAACAATTGATCATCCCATAATCTTGTTACTGTGTACAATGTTTTCCTGGTTCTGCTTACTTCACTCAGCATCACTTCATGTTAAGTCTTTTTAAGCTTTTCTGAAGTCAGATTGCTCATTGTATCTTTATAAATTTGAGTCAGTTCTCTATATCTTTTAGAAATGAGGTCTTTCCTCATTTCTAAAAGATATAGAGAATTGTTTCATATTTATAAGAATTCAAGCCACTCTCTAATAGATAAATGGTGAAAGGATATGAACAGACAATTTTCAGATGATGAAATTAAAACCATCTGTAGTCATATGAAAAGTTGCTCCAAATCACTATTGATCAGAGAAATGCAAATTAAGACAACTCTGAGGTACCACTACACACACACCTGTCAGATTGGCTAAAATGACAGAAAATGATAAAGACGAATGTTTGTGGGGATGTGGGAAAACTGGGACACTGATACATTGTTGGTGGAACTGCGAACAGATCCAACCATTCTGGAGAGCAATTTGGAACTATGCTCAAAAAGCTATCAAACTGTGCATATCCTTTGACCCAGCAGTGTTTCTATTGGGCTTATATCCCAAAGAGATCTTAAAGGAAGGAAAGGGACCCACATGTGCAAAATTGTTTGTGGCAGCCTTTTTTGTAGTGGCAAGAAACTGGAAACTGAATGGATGCCCATCGATAGGAGAATGGCTGAATAAATTATGGTATATGAATGTTATGGAATATTATTGCTCTGTAAGAAACGACCAGCAGGATGATTTCAGAGAGGCCTGGAGAGACTTGCATGAACTGATGCTGAGTGAAATGAGCAGAATCAGGAGATCATTATACACGGCAACAACAATACTATATGATGATCAATTCTGATAGACATGGCTCTCTTCAACAATGAGATGAGTCCGACCAGTTCCAATTGTTCAGTGAAGAAAGCCATATACACCCAGAGAGAGGGATATGAGATATGGACTACAACATGTCATTTTCTTGCTCTCTATCAATGTTTGCTTGCATTGTGTTTCCTTCTTCAGTTATTTTTTTTGTTCATGTAGATATGGCTGTTCTTGCACGGCAAAATAAGTATGGTAATATGTATACATCTATTCGACTTGTCAAGTATTTTAATATAATTAACATGTAGTGGACTTCCTGCCATCTAGGGGAGGGGAGGGGACTAGGGGGGGAAATTTGTAACAGAAAGCTTTGTAAGGGTCAGTGTTGAAGAACTATCCATACATATGTTATGCAAATAAAAAGCTTTAATAAAAAAAAATAAACAAAAAAAAATAAACGGACATTTGCCATGAAAAAAAAAAAGAAAAAAGAAATGAGGTCTTTATCAGAAACACTGAATGTAAAAAAATTTTCCTAGCTTTCTGTTTCCCTTCTAATCTTGGCTGCATTGGTTTTGTTTGTACAAAACCTTTTTAATTTAATGTAATCAAAATTTTGCATTTTATAATGTTTTTCTTCTTTTACTATAAATTCCTCCCTTCTCCACAGATATTAGTTAGACTATCTCTTATTCTTCTAATTTGCTTATAATATCACCCTTTATGTCTAAATTATGAACCCATTTCAGTCTTAGATATTGATCAATACCTAGTTTCTGCCATACAATTTTTCTAGTTTTCTCAGCATTTTTATCAAATAGTGAGTTCTTAACCCGGAAGCTGAAGCCTTTGAGTTTATCAAATACTAGATTTCCATAGGCACTATTGTACCTTGTGAACCTACCTTATTCCACTGATCTACTATTCCATTTCTTAGCTAGTACCAAATGGTTTTGATAACCACTGCTTTATAATTTAGTTTTAGGTCTGGTACAGCCAGGCCACCTTCGATTATTTTTTTTTCATTAATTCCCTTGAAATTTTTTGATTTTTTGTTCTTCCAGATGAATTTTGTTATTATTTTTCTAGGTCTATAAAGTAACTTCTTGGCAGTTTAATTGGTATGGCACTAAATAAGTAGATTAATTTAGGTGGAACTGTCATTTTTATTATATTAGTTCGGCCTACCCATGAGCACTTGATATGAATATCTTTTCTTATACACCACTATCTATTATTATGTCATCACTCTGCTCAAAGATTTTCAAAATGGCTCTCCAAGGATCATTGAATTCATATACTCTTGGTCCAGGCATTCAAGACCCTCCACAAAGAACTCCAAAAATGACCTTTCTCATTTTATCAGATCCTCATCACATTTTACCTGGATTATTGTAGTAGCTTCCCCATTGGTTCCTTTGCACGCAGCTTCTCTTTCTAATCCATCCTACACACAACTGCCAAATTAATATTCCTAAAGTATAAGTTTGTGCTCTTTCTCATCTCAAAAAGGCTTCCAATCAATTAGAGAATGGCTGAATGAATTATGGTATATGAATGTTATGGAATATTATTGTTCTGTATGAAATGACCAGCAGGATGATTTCAGAGAGGCCTGGAGAGACTTGAATGAACTGATGCTGAGCGAAATGAGCAGAACCAGGAGATCATTATACACAGCAACAACAAGACTATATGATGATCAATTCTGATGGACATGGCTCTCTTCAACAATGAAATGTTTCAAACCAGGTCCAATTGTTCACTGAAGAAAGCCATATACACCCAGAGAGAGGGATATGAAATGTGGACCACAACATAACATTTTCATGCTCTCTATTGATGTTTGCTTGCATTGTATTTCCTTTCTCAGATTTTTTTTCTTGTAGATATGATTTTTCTTGTACAACAAGATAAGTGTGGAAATATGTATACATATATTCGATTTGTCAAGTATTTTAATATAATTAACATGTAGTGGACTTCCTGCCATCTAGGGGAGGGGACTGGGGGGGTTGTAATGGAAAGCTTTGTAAGGGTCAGTGTTGAAGAATTACCCATACATATGTTTTGCAAATAAAAAGCTTTAATTAAAAAAAAAAGGCTTCCAAGACCTTTGTGATAAAATGCACTCTTCTGTATGTCATTTAAAATCCTTCCCAGTCTGATTCGAGGCTACTTTTCCAGATGGATTAAGCCTCACTCCCATTCAATGAATTTTATAATTTCTGCCCAATTGGCCAATGGCTGTTTCTCTGAAAGGACATTCTATATCCCATCTCCCAGCTTTTGTCTTTGCTGATACTCTACTCCTGGAATGCTTTCAACTTAACCATCATCTTTTGGATTTCTTAAACATCTTCAAAGTTCAGCTCTTATTCCACCTTCATTCTGATTTTTTCCTTTACCACATTATTTTATATTTCTTTATGGTATAAATCATATATTTACTATATATTTTCTTCCAATAAAACAAACTCCTTGAGGTCAGGGAGTTTCTTTTCTTTTCTTTTTGTCTTTGTATTTCCAAGTGAAGGCTATGCTGTAGCCAATTCTACCCCATTCAGGAGATGATTGTTAAATTTTCAGTGCAAAAAATGTTTGTGACAGTCCTTTTTTGTAGTGGCTAGAAACTAGAAACTGAATGGATGCCCGTTAATTGGAGAATGGCTGAATAAATTATGGTATATGAATGTTATGGAATATTATTGCTCTGTAAGAAACGACCAACAGGATGATTTCAGAGAGGCCTGGAGAAATTTGCATGAACTGATGCTGAGTGAAATGAACAGAACCAGGAGATCATTATACACAGCAACAACAAGACTATATGATGATCAATTCTGATGGACATAGTTCTCTTCAACAATGAAATGTTTCAAACCAGTTCCAGTTGTTCAGTGATGAGGAGAGCCATGTGCACCCAGGGAGAGACCTGTGGGATCTGAGTGTGGACCACAACATAGCATTTTCACTCTCTCTGTTGATGTTTGCTTGTATTTTGTTTTTTTCTGTTTTTTTTTCCTTCTTGATCCGATTTTTCTTGTGCAGCAAGATACTATATAAATATATGCATATGTTGGATTTAACATATTTAACATGTATTGGACTACTTGCCATCTAGGGGAGAGGGTGGGGGGAATGACTGGATAATTTGGAACAGAAGGCTTTGCAAGGGTCAATGTTTTGTAAATAAAAAGCTTTAATAAAAATAAATAAATAAATAAATTTTCAGTTCAAGCATTTACACCTCAAAAAAAAGCAATCTACAAATCAGAGTTTGATTTTTTGTTTTGTTGATTTTGAGGCTTAAGAAAGTGTTAATAATGCAGATTAAATTTAAAAGTGTGCAACACACTTTTTTTCAGGGCAACCTGTGGTCAAACATTTACCAGCTTGCCATTTAATGTTCTCCTTGTCTCAAGGAGTCTGTGTTCTGATTCCTCTTCCACACAGCTGTCAGCATGATTTTCCCTTAATCAATAAAGTCCATTGGCTCTCTATTGCCTCTAGGACTAGATAGAAACTCTGTTTGGCTTTTACAATCCTTCACAATCTGGACCCAATCTATCTTTCCAGTTTCATTAACCTTTTTGCTTCCCACACTCTATACTTCAGTCACACTGGCCTTAGCCATGCTCCTCACAGATGGCATTCAATCTTGTCTGTCTTAGCACTAGCTACCCATCCATGACTGGAACGTGTTCCTTCCTCATCCTCAATGCCCATAACCCCTCCCCTTTCTTCTAAGACTCAGATCCAGCTCCACCAAAGGCTCCTAGGGGAAGCCACAACTGCTGGCACACTCCTTTCCAAGCTACCTTGCAAAGTATTTCACCACTGTTTGTTTATATTTATTCTCTTGACTTTTTTGCATGTGCTAACCCATGTACTTGCCTGCCCAAGGTAGAATGGAAGCTCCTTGAGAACAGTGATCTTATCATTCTGTGAATCTGTATCTCCAGCACCTGGTATATTTACCAGCACCTGTATCACATGGCACAGTGCCAAACACAATAGAGACATGCAAGATATGCTGGTTGATTGATTCCTGACTCCTAAGTCATTGCTCTCTTCACTAAACCACAGTCTCCTCTTGCCCTTCTGGGTGTGTTTCTTATCAAAAGAGAGTAGTAATCTCTAAGGACTTTTCTAGCTTTAAATCCCAAGCTATTGATTCAGATACCACCCCCTCCAAGAAGACTTCTCAGACTCACCCAGCAGACATTTGAAAGTGATTTCTCACTCCTCAAATTTTCCTAAGGTGGTTTATCCTCTCCTCCTACCAGATATTACCTCAAACCATATTCACTTTACAGAAGCACTAAATTTATGTACCTGTCATGCACCCACTCCCTCTGTAAATAAACTCCTTGAGGGCAGAGACTGTCATTTTTCATATTTGTAACTCCACAGTCAAGTACAGTGTCTTGAATATGGTAAATTATTCATGTTCATTTATTTGAATAGCCTGTGCTTTCCTACACAGAGAGACCCCCCCTATTGGGCTCCCCGGCAAGGTTTCCTTGGGCATGACTTACTTAGCAGGGAAAAACAGCATTCTCCATCTGAAAGATCTGGTGGAGGGGATTGCTTTGAAGAGGTTGGCTGGAGTATTGGAGGAAAGACATTCATTCACACTTTCTCTGAGTCGTTTCCCAAAGAGCCTCTTTCCTAGCAACAAAGAGCAATAACTTCTGATTGGCTAAAGAAAAGGATTATTGGATCTGATTACAGCATTCATTTGTTATTAAATTCTCAAAAGACTGGATCAAGGAGAATTTTGAGGGTCTCGCCAGCTCTTTAGGCTGAAATTTCCAATTGGTACCACATCCACAATTCAGTTGGACCCACCGTTGGTGCCATCCCTACTCTCTAAGGAACTGTCTTTTTGGGAGTCTCACACCCACAAATCAGTTGGACCCAACTCTTAGTGCCATCCCTACTTTCTAAGGAACTGTCCTTTTTTGGGTCCCTCTGGCAAGATCCAATCTAGTGCCAAATCCTGTGGCCCTGTGCAACTATCAGAAGGAGTGGGAAAACTGAATTGCAATAGTCTCGGAAAACTTGGAGGGAGTGAAACTTGAGCCAGTGGCAGAGGAGCATACCTTCAATTTAGCAGAGATACTGATGCATGAATGAGCCTGATGTATGCAGAAGAGAAGACTTTTACAATGCTATAGTTGAATTTCTGTGGCTAAAAGAGTGTATGAGTTTGTCCATCCTGAAGGACATAAAAAAGAATCCAGGAAGTCACATGATGAAAGGTTACCTTCCATTTACAATACCACGTATGTCTTATATGGACTTATTTATATACAAGTTTATCTTTCTGAATAGAATATAAGCTTCTTGAGGGCAGGGTCTATTTTTGCCTTTCTCTGTTTTTTTCTGTGCTTAATGCAATGGCTTTTTGTAAATTATGAGATTAAGGGGCCATCTTCAGATAAATGCCCTCATCCCCTTTACTCCCCTATTCTAGGGAAAGGAGTTAGCAAATTGGGAACTACTTCATCCCATCTGTGCCTTCTCCCAAGAACAAACTTACATGGACACCTTCAGCCCAGATTCTTAAATAAGAGAGCCCAGGGAAATAAACATCTTAGAGGACATCAGCCCAAAAGTGTTATGAAGAATAGCACATAGTAATAACTTAATAAAAACAAATGCTTTAGTGTTTCTATTGGGCTTATATCCCAAAGAAATCATAAAAGAAGGAAAGGGCCCCACATGTGCAAGAATGTTTGTGGCAGCTCTTTTTGTGGTGGCTAGAAACTGGAAACTGAGTAGATGCCCATCAATTGGAGAGTGGCTGAATAAATTATGGTATATAAATGTTATGGAATATTATTGTTCTGTGAGAAACGACCAACAGGACGATTTCAGAGAGGCCTGGAGAGACTTGCATGAACTGATGCTGAGTAAGATGAGCAGAACCAGGAGATCGTTGTACACGGCAACAACAGTACTATATGAGGATCAGTTCTAATGGACATGACTCTCTTCAACAATGAAATGCTTCAAACCAATTACAATTGTGCAGTGAAGAAGGCCATATACACTCAGAGTGAGGGATGTGAAATGTGGACCACAACATAACATTTTCATGTTCTCTATTGATGTTTGCTTGCATTGTATTTCCTTTATCGGATTATTCTCTCTTATAGATACGATTTCTCCTGAACAAAAAAATGATGTGTGGCAATAACTATACATATACTTAAGTATTCTAATATAATTATCATGTAATGGATATCCTGCTATCTAGGGGAGGGGTGGGGAGTAGGGGGGAAAAATTTGTAACAGAAAGCTTTGTAAGGGTTAATGTTTAGTAATTACCCATACATATGTTTTGCAAATAAAAAGTATTAATAATAAAAAAAACAAATGCTTTGATAAATGTGGAAATGTTTAGAAGAATTGCACATGTTTAACCTAT
>JAJPUD010000243.1:122333-177538 GCA_023553655.1 Myrmecobius fasciatus
TCAGCCCTGAAGTCAGGAGGACCTGAGTTCAAATCTGGTCTCAGACACTTAACACTTCCTAGCTGTGTGACCCAGGGCAAGGCACTTAACCCCAAATGCCTCAGGAAAAAAATGGGGATAGTAATAATAGCACTTACCTGACAGATTATTGATCACATTCATCAAGCATCTATTAAATGCTCACTCTGTACCAGACACTGTGCATTTTAAGGACTAGGGAAGAAAAGCAAAGACAGTCCCTGTCCTTAGGGAGCTCACATTCTAATGAAGAGTACAACAGGCAAAAGTATAGACAAGGTACAAACAGTATAAAGGGAAAGGAGTGTCAGAAAGTGGGCACCAGCAGTGGGAAGGGAATGACCTCCTCCAAAAGGTAGGATATGAGTTGAGTTTTGAAGGAAGTTGGGAGACATAGGTAAGAAGGAAGAGGCAAAAATTTGGTCCCTTTTCTTTATGAGCTCACAATCTGATGGTGGAGACATGTTAAGATCTATGTACAAACACAGAAACAGTAAGATGATGGGATGATCAGCTGTGATGGGCTTGTCTTTTCTCAACAATGTGGTGATTCTAACCAATGCCAATAGACTTGGGATGGAAATGCCCTCTGCATCCAGGAAGAGAAAACTAAGGAGACTGAATATGGATCAAAGCACAGTATTTTCACCGGTGTTTGTTTGCTTGTTGCTTTTTTTCTCATGGTGTTTTTTCCTTTTAGTCTGATTTTTTCCACAATATGACAAATATAGAAATATGTTTAAAAGGATTGCACATGTTTAACCTATATCAGATTGCTTACTGGCTTGGGGAGGAGAAGAGATAAGGGAGAAAGAAAAATTTGGAAACACAAAGTTTTACAAAAATGAATGTTAAAAACTATCTCTACATTTATTTAGAAAAATAAAATACTATTGAGAAAAGAAAAAAAGAATTATGTACAAACAAGCTATATATAGAATAATGGAAGATGATTAACAGAGGGAAGGCACTAGAATTAAAGGTTATCTGTAGATAGCAGGATTTTAGCTGGGAGTTCAAGGAAGCCAGTGAAACACAGAGGCAAAATTCTCCAATTGATAAATGGTCAAAGGATATGAATAGACAATTTTCAGATGATGAAATTAAAACTATTTCTAGTCATATGAAAAAGTGCTCCAAATCACTATTGATCAGAGAAACACAAATTAAGACAACTCTGAGGTACCACTACACACACACCTGTCAGATTGGCTAAAATGACAGAAAATGATAAAGACGAATGTTTGTGGGGATGTGGGAAAACTGGGACACTGATACATTGTTGGTGGAACTGTGAACAGATCCAACCATTCTGGAGAGTAATTTGGAACTATGCTCAAAAAGTTATCAAACTGTGCATACCCATTGACCCAGCAGTGTTTCTATTGGGCTTATATCCCAAAGAAATCAGAAAGGAAGGAAAGGGTCCCACATGTGCAAGAATGTTTGTGGCAGCCCTTTTTGTAGTGGCTAGAAACTGGAAACTGAATGGATGCCCATCAATTGGAGAGTGGCTGAATAAATTATGGTATATGAATGTTATGGAATATTATTGTTCTATAAGAAATGACCAGCAGGATGATTTCAGAGAGGCCTGGAGAGACTTGCATGGACTGATGCTGAGTGAAATGAGCAGAACCAGGAGATCATTATAAACACGGCAACAACATACTATATGATGATCAATTCTGATGGGCATAGTTCTCTTCAACAATGAAATGTTTCAAACCAGTTCCAATTGTTCAGTGAAGAAAGCCATATACACCCAGAGAGAGGGATATGAGATGTGCACTACAACATGTCATTTTCATGCTCTCTATTGATGTTTGCTGGCATTGTGTTTCCTTTCTCTGATTTTTTTTTCTTGTAGATATGATTTTTCTTGTACAACAAGATAAGTGTGGAAATATATATCCTTATATTTGATGTGTTAAGTATTTAACATAATTAATATGTAGTGGATTTCCTGCCATCTAGGAGAGGGATGGGGACTAGGGGGGGAAAATATGTAATGGAGAGCTTTGTAAGGGTCAGTGTTGAAGAATTACCCATACATATGTTTTGCAAATAAAAAGTTTTAATAAAAAAAAAAAAGAAAAAAACACAGAGGCAAAAATGATAAGTGATACTATTCCCAGGCAATGGGAGAGAGCCAGCAAAAAAGCCCTAAGAGGAGTATTTTTTTTTAGGATAGAAAAATTACTTTTTATTTCATTATAATTAGTTTCTTTTGTAATTTTACATAATATTTTATGCATTCAAGAACATTATTCTAAGAAGGGTTCTATAATGGTCCATGGCATAAAAAAGGTTAAGAACTCTGTTCTAAATTATAGAATGATTTACTGGGATCCTCTGATGCTGACCTAGATTAGCAATTGTTAAAGTGATTTGACAGTGGTTAAAAAAATAGAGAAGCTATTTAGTGGAATAAATTAAGTACACAAACACAGAAATCAACAAACAGAGCAGTCTGCTTTTTGATAAATCCAAAGAACCCAGTTACTGAGGAAAGGACTCATCATTTGATAAACCTGCTGGGAAAACTACAAAGCAACCTGAGAACAATTAAACAATCCTAAGAGGAGTATTTTTGAAAAATAACAAGGAGGCCTTCATCACTGTCACCACATGATGGGTTATAAGGAATAAGAACATAAGAGAATTTTATATTTAATCCTGGAGGTGATAGGGATCTCCTAGAGTTTATTGTGTAGGAGGGTAACAAAGTTAGATCTGCTCTTTAGAAAAGTCTCTTTGACAGCTGAATAGAGGGTGGGCTGGAACGAGAAGAAACTTGAGTCAGGGAGACCCATCAGCAGCTATTGCAATAGTCTGGGTACTAGGTGAGTGGTAGCAGTGTCAGAGAAAGGGATATATTAAGGAGATATTACAAAAGTGAAATCAACAGTTTTTGGCAACAGATTGTACAAGAGGAGCAAGAGAAAGTGAAAATTTGAAGGTTATACCTAAATTTTGAGGAGGAGGGCCTGGGAGGATGGTGATGCCCTTGACAGTAATAAAGAGTAGGATTTGGGGGACAGGGAGGACTCATTAAGATTTTATATGTTTATATAAGTTATTAAAGCTTAAGAGTACGCTAAGACTTTTGGGACAACCTACATATATGTAAAGCTTTTTCCAAATCTTAAAGGACTATGTGAATATTTTTTAACATTTCAATAGTATTTCATTTTTCTGATTACATCAAAACATAATTTTCATATTCAATTCTGTGAGATTTTGAGTTCCAAAATTTTTTCTCCCTTCCTCTCTCACTCCCCTCCTCCCCAAAACAGCAAGCAATATAATATAGGTTATATATGTTCAATCATTTTAAACATATTTCCATGTTAGTCATGTTGTGAAAAATAAATCAGACCAAAAGGAGAAAACCATGAGAAAAAAAATCACACAAAAATAAGATGAAAATTAATATGCTTTGATCCACATTTAATTTCCATGGCTCTCTCTCAGGGTATGGATGGCATTTTCTATCTTAAGTCTATTGAAATTAGGACTATTTGAATATTTGTTGTTATTATACAGTGGACATTGTTTCAAATCAGGGATCACCTCCCTTGGGTACATATTAAACTAAACTTCACTACTTTTTGAATTTCCCATTGCATGGACACTATAAACCTAACTTTAAAAGCATCTGCTTAAGAATAAAAACTTAGCTGTTGTTTGGTGGTTATATTATAAATATTAACAGATGAAAATCCAAGTTTAAAAATCTTTGCATTAAATTAAAAGCACACAAAAATGCCCTTAGCATACTCATCGAAATTTTTGTTAAATACAATTGTTGCCCCAATTGAAAAAAAAAATTGGTAGCCTGAACACTGGGCCTGGGATGATATATTAGATCAGTTCTCTTGACTCATCAGTTCAGTCAGTGGAGGTTCTGCTACTTACTAGCAGTGTGAATGACAAGCTACCTAAATTCTTTAAGTCTCAGTTTCCTCTTTTTAAAAATAAATAAATATTTAATTTTATTTAATAATAAATTATTAAATTTATATTTATATATAAAATGTAAATAAATATTTATTTATTTATAATAAAACTTCAAATATACCTTGGGAGGTAGATTTTGAGTGTTGGACTGTATGGGAGATAAAGCATGATCTAGTTTAGAGCCAGACCAATATAAAATATAAATATAAAAATATAACTATAAAATAATTTATAATATAAATATATAAATGATATAAAAAATAACAAAATAGGTGCCATTTCTATCTGAACTCTATTGAAAGAAGATGACAAGAACAAGATAAATAACAATATTATGTCAGAAGGAAGGAAGAAAAGCCTGTCGGTTATATTGCATAGGACCTTGATCATATTCATCATGCAGGATGGGTAGGTATGGATAGATTGCTTGCAGTATATGTATTCCAGATTTTTTGTGAGGAAAATTTCTTTTAAACTCCAAAGCTGCATAGAAATGTGAATTAAAGTATAATCTGTTTCCTTTTGGAGAACCTATAATATCATTTATTTGGTTAACCAAATTTCCCATCTTCTGATGAAATGAACAATAGGCATTCCAACTCTAGCAATGAGATAATAAATCCAGAGCATGAACTTGGAGTTAGAAAGAATGAACTTTTAACTCCTTGTTTGCTAAGTGACTCAGTGGGTCATTAAGCTTCCTCAGCCTCAGTTTCTCTATCTCTAAATAGGGATAATAATAGCACCAACCTCAAAGATTTGTTGTAGAAATATATGCATAGTGCTTTGTAAACCTTAAAATACTATATAAATATTAGCTATCATTAGAAAATACAAGGCTAGGGTTTCAAAAACATGAAAGGTATGAGAAAATTTACTTTTTGTCACTCATACTGTAAGAATTTTTCCAACTATAGATTGGTTTCAGAGTTCCAACTGTTACCCTGTCTATGTCCTGATTTGTAAGGCTCCAGGTTCTTCTCTGAAGTTCCTTAATTTTTTTTACTATGTTGTGATTTTATAACCTCCATGTGTCTTTTCACTGCTTTATCTCTGATATTTATTTTTAATTTTTCAGGCACTTTAATGCTCCATTACTTGAAGATATAAAAATAATTTGAGTAACAGAATGATTAAAACACTGAGGATGAAAAGAAAAACACCCCCAAAATGGAAAATTGAATGTGCTGAAATTATAATGACCAAGCTTGGCCAAAGAAAAGAAATGAGAATATACCTCCCTTCCTTCTTTGCAGAGCAATGGGCGTGAAATGTGACGTCTAATATTGGACTTAGTGGATACATTGCTTAATTTTTCTGACCTATTTTTTCTCCCTTCTCTTCTTTGTGAAAAGGGATACCTCTGAGTACAAACAAGGTCAAGTTTAGATTGGAAAATGAAGGGAGAAAGTAAAAATTAAAAATAATAACAAATATTAAAATACCATAAAAAAGATGGGCCTTTGTTTCTGAAGGACAAAAAAATTCAAGATCATCAAAAGAATCCTCCAATTTTCTGAAGACAATCCAGCCTGTTGCCATTCTCCTGTTCAGTGCTGGGACCAACTCATTGTTGATTAGTGTTATCTAAGATGAACAATATATATATATGTGTGTGTGTGTGTGTGTGTGTGTGTGTGTGTGTGTGTGTGTGTACATATGCATTTTATGTATATGTATATTATATTTATATATATGTATGCATATACACACACATGCATATACTGACAGATTCCATTAGTAGTCTGTCTAGCTGCATGTCATCATTTGTACAATTGACATTCTTCATTTACTTGGCTGCTCTTTGTAGAGATGCTGACACAAATCTCTTCTAGGAGGCTCTACAATGTTCCAATGCTTGATACAACCTGCATGATATAACCCACAAATAGTAGCATGAGAAAGGAGGTCACATCCTCAATCCATAATCAAAAAACATTTACAAATTTCCTATGTACCAGTCACTGTGCTAAGAATATCTGTAGAGATATACAAATTAAAAAAAAAAAAAAAAAACCCAGTCCTTGACTTCAAGGAGTTTACAATTGAATACATAAAAGAGTTCCATAAGGAATCCCTCTTAAATTGAAACTTACTTCTTAATAGAAAGTTTCAATTTAAAAGGGATTTCTTATGGAGCCCTTTTATGTATTCAAGACAATAAATACCTTTGATGAAATTTATTTCTCTCACTATTTTGTAATTTACCTGATATGATTGAAAGGGTTCAAACAAGATTATATCTGGTAAATCTTTCAAGTCATTTGAAATTATTTTGATCTATGGATGGGAGACACCTTATTGGAAGAGCCTTTGCATTGTACTATTTTGTGTTGTCAAATTAAATTTTTAAAAAATAATCATTAAACCAGTAAGATTTTATATTCTCTATATCTTTCAGTCTCAATTAAGGCAGCCAGAGGGGACAGTAGATAGAGCACCATTCCTACAGTCAAGAAAACCTGAATTCAAAACTGGTCTCAGACATGTACTAGCTATATGACTTCGTGTAAGTCACTTACTGTCTGCCTCAGTTTCCTCAAATGTGAAATGGGAATAATAATAACATCTACCTCCCAGTGTTTGGAGGAAGATCAAAGGAGATAATATTTGTAAAATGCTTACCATATTGCCTAGCACAATAGATAGAACCCTAGGACCAAAATCAGGAAAATTCATTTTGGTGAGTTCAAATCCAGCCTCAGACACTTACTAGCCATGTGGCTAGACAAATAACTTAACCCTGTTTGCCTCAGTTTCCTTATCTGTAAAATAAGCTGGAAAAGCATTTAACAAACTATTCCAGTGTCTTTGCCAAGAAAACCCGAAATAGGGTCACAAAGAGTCAAACAAATTTTGAAACAACTGAACACTATTAATTGTTTTACAGTCAAAATATAACCTATTTGCCTACTTGTTGCTAATTAATATCTTCATTGAAGATATTCTTTATGCTTTTATGGATGATTCTTAAATTTTTATAACAATACAAAAGGGGGTGCATAAGTCAGTAGCTCTCCCTCCTCTCTTAGTTATCTTTTAAAATAACAATTAGGCCAGAAATTTCTTTCTCCGTGACATTGGGATCATGTTCTCCTTCAAATATGAATTGATCTGAAAGGTTTTCACATCTGTGTTTTCTCCAGCTACAGGTATGGGTAGAGCATGAATTAGATCTGCCACGGGGGAAAGGCCAAAGGGAATGCTTCCACTTAGAGTGTATTGGTACTCGAGATCTGGGCTGTATTTTCACTTACGTCTCCAGCATAGTTCTCCTTTGAATATATTTGGAATAATCTTTCTATTTTTCCCTTTTGGTTCTTCAGTGCCATTATAGACATATTCTATTGTGATGTTAGAGTTCAAATGTGATAACTCTACTATCCTGAAGAGTTGAAGGGAAAGTTCATTGCTAAATTTTTTACATTTTTCCTCATTTTTCTTCTATTTGTTATCCTATTTTCATTCCTAAGTGCCTTTAGGAAGACTTCATTTAGTTGGCTCTCTTGCCAAGCTTTCTTTAAACTGGATTTTTTCTCTCCACTGTCTTTGAAGATTTTGTGTTCTCCAAAAGATTTTACAAAAGAATTTCTATTCTTAGATTGATGTTGCCTTCCACTGCCATATCTCTCTGCAAGTAAATCAAGTGTTTGCTATGTTTTGTTTTGTTTTGCTAAGGTAACTGGGGTCAAGTGACTTGCCCAGAGTCACACAACTAGGAAATGTTAAGTGTCTCAGGTCAAATTTGAACTCAGGTCCTCCTGATTTCAGGGCTGGTCCTCTCTCCACTGCACCACCTAGCTGCCCCTATATATTTTTAAGCTCTTCTTGTCTCCTCATTATGGAAATTTATTTCTATTGGTCAAATTGTTATGTGAAATCATTCTATATCATCCATAGCTTTTCTTTTGTTTATATCTAATCTTTGTTCATCAATAACTTGTTTGAATTAGTTGGGATGGACTTGCTCCAATTGTACCATATCATTCATATCCAGTTCATATACAAGTCAAGACATCACTCTTATGATGCCATTAGTACTCTTTGAGAATGAAGAAAGAACAACAACAATCATTTTTTCTAGCTTTTTACTAATTTTGACCTATGTTCTAACAAGTTGATGTTGATGACTGTATACAGCTGACTCAAGAATGATTCCAACATCAGTAACAAGTAATTTCCTGTCCGTTAAAATATGATCAACTTCATTTTTATGATGCTATTCTGTGATTGTTATATCTAGCACTTAAATTCTCTTCTTGAAGAAAGTATTTATGGCACATAGTCTTGAAGTTTCTTTGTAATCTATAAATCTTTAACCTTATAATTCATGAACTATATTTTATAAAACATTTCTTATCATCTTTAGTTATTTTCCTCTCTATATTGAAGTAACTAAATATTAATGTGCATCTTGGTTTAATTTGGAGGGTCTTATAAAGAATTTTATAAAATTTCCTTGATTTTTATCCCATGCAAAGGATATTGCTGTAAAAAGCCACAGTTATTTTGGTGATGGCTATGTTATAAATATGAGATGACCAAATGTTCCCAGAAATGATGGAGTTTTTTGGTTGTTTGGGAGTAGGTGACAGAGTCAACTCTGCCAAAGCTTTTGTTTGTTTCCAAGGACCACGTGAGGCATCCTTCCAGTTAGCTGAAACTTTCTTCTTTCTCCTAGTTTCATATGTAGTGAACATGTGAGGATTGATACATAAACAGAAAAAGACTACAGGAAGTAGACACTTTATATTTATTTTTGTTTTACAGGTTACTCTGGTCAAATAATTCATTACAGAGGCATCAGCCTTTTGGTGAGGTGCCCCTGCATACTTCAATGACCTGGTCTTTAGGAAGCAGGCCCAGCCTATGGCCAAGACCACCCTCAAAGTCTTCCCAGAATGGTAGAACCTAGCAGAGTTTGAATTCTAGCATGGTAGAAACTAACAGAATTAGAGCAATCTTCTAGAACTCAGGGTCGTGATGAAGCATCAGAGGATGGTTTTGTGAAAGAAATACAAAATGCATACTTTGTGAATACAAAGTTGAATTAGAGAGTGCTCAGAACTGGGTTCATTTGGTAAAGCTTCAAGTAGAAGGTGGAACTTGAGTTGAGCCTTGAAAGGAGCTATGGATTCGAAGAGGTAGTATTGAAAAGAAAGAACATTTCAGGAATGGGGAATGATCAGGGCAAAATCACTGAGATGAGGGATGAAATGCTGTATAGAGGGAATGGCAAGTAGGACTATTTATCTGGAATGTAGAATATGTGAGTGGCTGTAATAAGAAATAAATCTAGAAAGTTAAGTTGGAGTCAGACCAAGAGGGGCTGTAAGTGTGAAACAGTAGTTTGTATTACAGAAGGGAACCATTAAGACTTCTTGAGCAAGGAAGTGACATGGTTAGAACAGTGCTTTAGGAATATCAATTTTTAATACTATTTTATTTTTCCAAATACATGCAAAGATAGTTTTCAACATTCACCTTAGCAAAATCTTGTGTTCCACATTTTCCTCCCTCCTTTCCTCCTCCTCTCTCCCCTAGATAGCAAGCAATCTGATAAAGGTTATATATGTGCAATTCTTCTAAACATATTTCCATATTCGTCATGCTGCACTCGAAAAATCAGATCAGAAAGAAAACAAGCAAACCAACAACAACAACAAAAAGGTGCAAATATTAAACTTTGATCCACAGTTTCCATAGTTCTCTCTTTGGATGTGATTGGTATATTTTATTCCAAGTCTATTGGAATTGTCTTGGATCAGTTCATTGTTGAAAAGAGTCAAGTCCATCACAGTTGATCATCAGATAATCTTGTTGTTACTGTGTGCAATGTTCTCTTGGTTCTATTCACTTAGTCTAGCAATTTAACAGTTATGTGGAAAATGGATTGGAGAATAAGGGTGAGGGTAAAAGACTGGACTGAGGGAGAATATTGTAATAGATTATGCAAGAGATAATGAGGACCTGAGAAAAGGTGATGATTGTGTGCTTGAAGAGATGAGGATAGATGTGAGGAAAATTAGGAAAAGATGGAAGGGCTTTTCTTCTGTTACACAATTTCAGATTCTGTTTCCTATAGCCTGTACTACCCCAGAAGGAAATATTTATTGCTAATTATGTTCTGACCCAACAGCCAGATACAGTGAAAGTGTCTTTGCTTAGGCAGAGAGGGGAGCAAAAGCTTTCAAATTTGAGGTTTTCTGCTAAGTGAAATGAGCAAAACCAGGAGATCATTGTACTTAGCAACAACAAGATTATATGATGATCAAATCTGATGGATGTGGCTCTTTTCAACAATGAGGTGATTCAGGCCAGTTCCAATGATCTTGTGATCAAGAGAGTCATCTACACCCAGGGAAAAGACTGTGAGAACTGAGTGTAGATCACAACATAGCATTTTCACTCTTTTTGTTGTTGTTTGCTTGCATTTTATTTTCTTTCTCATTTTTTTTCTTTTTGATCTGATTTTTCTTGTGCAGCAAGATAATTGTATAAATATGTATGCATATACTGGATTGAATATACTTGCCACCTAAGGGAAGGGTAGGGGAAAGGAAACAAAAATTGGAACATAAGTTTTTTCAAGGGTCAATATTGAAAAATTATGCATCTTTTGAAAGTTAAAAGTTTTAATAAAAAAAAATGAGGTTTTCTTTAAGAAGTTTCAACAGAATTCAGGATCAGGAAACAGAGATAGATTGCCTAAATTCCTGAAAATGCCCTTCTTCTTAAATCCTGAATCCTTGAGCATTTATAGGTTTCTATCTTATTCAAGTATCCCTGGAAAGAACTGCCTCCAAAAGAAACCGGACAGAAAAAATTAGGTTCATTCCTGCTAGTTGCCAGGAATATTCTTTGCTTCTGCTTTAGAGATAGGTGAATTCTAAACTGAGGTATGGAACTTGTTGAGAAGCCCGGGAGGGAAATGAATTAGCTATGGTGATTGGCCTCTCAGTAGGAACTTGTTGGAGGGTCAGGGAGGTTGTAAACTTGTGGGGAGATCTGGAGTTGTTTCACATATTGGTTAGACAGATGGTGAAGGGATTTGGATGGGGACTGTAAGCAAGATTACAAGGAGGTGCTACAATAGCCACTCAGAACTCATTAAAGGAAAGGGGTTTTGTGTGTGTGTGTGTGAGAGAGAGAGAGAGAGAGAGAGACATACAGACAGGCAGACAGACAGACAGAGACAGAGAGAGACAGAGAGCAGAAGGTATATTCTTATTAGGGCAGGACCTCTGGCAGACAAAAGGGTCAGACCTTTCACACGTATGTGAAACTTTCAAATTATCCATACCTTGACCCTATCCTCTTGTCACCTACTTTAGGAATAAGTTCCACTGAAGCTCAGGGACCAAAGGACTTAATGTAAGAATATGATACGATACTCACAAGCCAGACTTGTCAGGAGTATCTCCTACCCTTCCATTCTATTTACCTTCCTCTTATATAGGCTGAGTACAAAGAAACTAGAAAACAGCTGGCTTTGCTAGTACCTGCCCTGGGGCAAAAACATTTGAAGGTTACTCTCTGTCTTTTCAACTCTGTCCAGTACTACTTCTATAACACTACTAAAACCAGTAAGAATCACTTCTCTCTCCAAGCCTTGGCCTAGATGCAGAGAAACTTAAGTCTAAGCAGATTAAATCTGAATCATTTGTTCAATTACAATCTAGTTCTAAATGTCATCTAAAAACAATATTTTGGAGCAATATAGATTTTTTAAAAATCCTCAAGAATTTAGCACAGCAGCATGATAAATGTGAAATATGTTTAGAAGAATTGCATGTTTACCTATATTGGATTACTTGCTGTCTAGGGGAGGAGAAAGATGGGGAAGGAGGGAGAAAAATTTGGAATACACGGTTTTGCAAGGATTTGCATGAATTTTGAAAAATAAAAAGCTACGTATAGAGAATTGACTCGAATTTATAAGAATTCAAGACATTCTCCAATTGACAGTCAAAGGATATGAACAGATAATTTTCAGATGAAGAAATTGAAACTATTTTTTTTTTTTTTTTGCTGAGGCAATTGGGGTTAAGTGACTTGCCCAGGGTCGCACAGCTAGGAAATGTTAAGTGTTTGAGGTCAGGTTTGAACTCAGGACCTTCTGACTTCAGGGCTGTTACTCTATCCACTGCACCACCTGGCTGCCCCAAAACTATTTTTAGTCATATGAAAAGGTGCTCTAAATCACTATTGATCAGAGAAATGCAAATTAAGACAACTCTGGGATACCACTTACACACCTCTAAGATAACAGGAAAAGACAATGAAGAATGTTGGAAGGGATGTGGGAAAATTGGGATACCGTGAATGGATCCAACCATTCTGGAGAGCAATTTGGAACTATGCTCAAAAAGTTATCAACTGTACATACTTTTTAACCCAGCAGTGTCTCTACTGGGCTTGTATCCCAAATAGATCTTTCTTAAAGGAGGGAAAGGGCCCCACATGTGCAAGAATGTTTGTGGCAGCACTTTTTGTAGTGGCTAGGAACTGGAAACTGAATGGATACCCATTAATTGGAGAATGGCTGAACAAATTATGGTATATGAATGTCATGGAATATTACTGTTCTGTAAGAAACGACCAACAGCATGATTTCAGAGGAACCTGGAGAGACTTCCATGAACTGATGCTGAGTGAAGCAAGCAGAACCAGGAGATTATATGATGATCAGGTCTGATGGACATGGCTCTCTTCAACAATGATGCAAACCAGTTCCAATTGTTCAGTGATCAAGAGATCCATTCAAACCAGAGAGAAGACTGAGGGAACTGAATGTAGTTCACAACATAGCATTTTCACTCTTTTTGTTGTGATTTGTTTGCATTTTATTTTGTTTCTCTTTTTTTCTTGTGCAGTAAGAGAATTGTATAAATATTTTTATACATATTGAATTTAATATATATTTTATATATTTATATATATATATATTGTAATACATATATAATATATATTTTAACATGTTTAACATATATTGGACTACTTGCCATCTAGGGGAGGGCGTGGGGGAAAGAGGGAGAAAGTTGACACAAGATTTTGCAAGGGTTAATATTGAAGATTTGCCCACTGTTTTGAAAAATAAAAAGCTTTAATAAATTTTTTTAAATAAAAAGCTATTATAAAAAAGAAGAATTTAGTGCAGAGCATGAAGGGTCATAGAAGTTGGTTGGATCAGAGAATGCTCTTTAGGCTCAAAAAATTTTTCATTACAAAAATAAAATATAGCTAAATTGAACACATGTGTTTGTAGGTATAAGTATGTATGTTTAGAATCATAGAATGTCAGGACTTTGAGGGCCCTTAGAGATTTCCTAGTTTAACCTATTTATTTTATAGATGAGGAAATTGAGATCTGGGAGAGAAAAATCTTGCTCCAGATTGCTTTCTTGCACAACAATGATAAGTTTGGAAATATGTATACGTATATTCGATTTGCCAATATTTTAACATAATTAACATGTAGTGGATATCCTGCCATCTAGGGGAGGGGTGGGGAGTTGGGGGGAAAAATTTGTAACGGAAAGCTATGTAAGGGCTATTGTTGAAGAATTACCCACACATATGTTATGCAAATAAAATAAAAAAAAAAGAAATTAGTGTCTGGACCTACTCTTTTGGTTCCAATCTAAAAATTCAGTCAGGTTAGAGTTTACCTGAGAAATGAATAGAGTACACAATTTAACATTTAGCTACTATGTCAAAATCCATGTTGGTCCTTCCAGAAAGAAAGATAACAGTATCTAACTGTTTACAATCTGGTAAACAGAAGTTCCAAATTTGATAGTTATGTTGCTATCTCCCAAAGATTGCCTATGTTTCCTTTCCAAGACCAATTCCTCTATTTATTCTCTGGATCTCATCTTTCCCCTGTTTCCTGCAGGAACATGCCCCTTCAATCATCCTCTCCGTTTCTAATCTTTAATCTCTCTTTGGTTCTTTGTCAATTAATTATAAATATATCCATATTTTCCCCATCCTTAAAAAATTTTCACTTGGCCTGGCCACCTCCTCAATCTGTCATTCTATATCTTTCTTCCCTTTCACTGCCAAACTCCTAAAAACACTACATATCTCTTATTGCCTCCATTGCCTATATTTCTCAATCCCTTGTAGTCTGACTTCCAAATCTACACTCCACTGAAACTGCTCTTACCATGGTTATGATCAGTTTTTTAATTACTAAACCTAGTGGCCTCTTCTCAGTCCTCATCCTTCTTAATCTCTCTGTAGCATTTGACACTGTTGATTATCTGGTTCTTTCATGAAAAATTCTACTCCTCAGTTTTCATCATGCTCATCACCTGGTTCTCCTTTACCTAATTACTCTTCTTCAGTTTTCTTTACTGGATCATTATCTGGGTCCCAACCCCTAAACATGGATATACTCCAGTACTATTGGATTTCCTTCTCTTTCTAAATTCTCTTATTGAAGTCTTATTTCCTTCCAATTTTATACCACCTTAATGAAGACAACTTCCAGATTTTTATATCCTCTCTCTCTTCCTTTACCCTCCTCTCTTTCTGATCTTACCTCCTTGCTATCTCCTTCTACCTGGATGTCCCATAGAAATCTTAAACTCAGCATTTCTAAAGCAAATTATATTTTCCAAATTATAATTTCCAAAGAAAATAATATTTTCTCATTAACCCACCTCTTTTTTCAACTTTCATGTTTGTATTAAAGGTATCATCATCACATGTTTATAATGTTAGAATCATGCAATTCCTTAACAAGTCTTGTCAGTTCTACGTCAACATCTTTTTTACTACTCACATGACTATAGCCTTAGCTCAGGATCACTTTTTGCCTGAACAATTACAATAGCATCCTAACTGGTCTTCCTACATACAATCTCTATTCTTTCTAATCTATTCTCCATACAGTTACAAAATTGATATCACTAATTAATTGATAGTAATATCAACTATATTGATATTGTATATTGTGATATTGTATAGTATCACTCCCTACTAAAGAAGTTTCAATACCTCCTTATTGCTTCTTATAGCAAAAACAAGTGCCTCTATTTGTCATTTAGAACTCTTCACAATACAGCTCCAACCTGTTCACCTTATTCCCCCTAGCACATCCTATAGCACATTCCAACGAAAATGACCCACTTACTCTCTGGATGTAACACTGCATGTCCACGGCTCTGTGAATTTGCATAGGCTATCCCAATGTTAAGAAGGTTCTTGCTCCTTGACTCTGCTTTTTGGAATTCCTAGCTCCTTTCAAGGTTCAGCTCAAATGCTTCTTCAAAAAAAGAAAAGAAAACAAAAGAGCCTGATTCCCCAGTTGTTCATGCTCACCTACTAAAATATATTTCCTTCTGTTTATTTTAGGAATATGTATTTTGTGTATGTACTCATCTGGGTACATATTCCTTTTCTCTAATGGCATGTAAGCTCTATGGGGGAAGGAACAATTGTTAATGGGTTTTTCCCCCTTTTACTCCTCAGCACTGTGACTAGTACATAGTAGATGTACTATGTAGTACATAGTAGATAAATTTCACTGAAGTAGACCCACTAGTTAAACTAATCTCCATAATCATGGATTAAATGCTGAGTTGGAAATGACTTTATTGAAAACAGGACCCTGATGGACTTGGCCTTAAGGAAAGACAGCTGTATTCTGGGATGAGGGAAGGAGGAAAGTCTTTGGCATGATACACAGCCTGAGGTGAATGAGAGAGGAAACTGCAGTGGGGGGATGGCCTGGGTCATGGGGAAAAGGAACCTTAAAAGGTCAAAGAGCCAAAGATATACTTTGCTTAATTCAAAATCCATCTTGGCTGTTCTTGTCTAGGATGAATCTGTCTAAAGAGGAGACTGATAGCTATTTCAGCAACACTAATTTTGAGGAAGTATTTTGTGGCTGAATTTTCCCACTTTTGCAAGGTAAGGGAAAAGTGGAATTTTTACTATGTAGAAAAATGGAAATGAGGGTTCTGAATAGATCTTACTACATTTAAGTCTAGATTTTTGGGAAATCCTATTATTCCCTTACTTGAACTTCTTTAATCTCTTTCCCAAGTCAGGAAACTGTCCCCAGCCCAGATGCTTGGACAGGAATAGTGATCCTTCTGTACTGATGAGAGATATAATCTTTCAGCTCAGCTCCAGGATAAATCAACCAAGATAGATTTTCTGGCTGTTTATTAGAGCTGGGAGAGCCCTGGGGACTAGGGTAACCTTTGCAGGAGTCAGATAGAAACCTTTTTTGGGTCCTGAAGCCATATTGAACTGGGGCAGGTGTGAAGCAAGCAGCTGTGGGAAAGAGTTCTGAGGCAGGCCTTTCCCAGAAAAATACCTTGAGGGCCCTAGGACCTTAGAAGGATGGTGGTCCATTATGGGATGGTAGGCTTGACAAACTCTTAGACAAACTCTAATCCCCAGTTTCAAATAGAATCATAAAATTTCAGAGGTAGAAGAGATCTTTAAAAGTATCTAATTCATCCTTCTAAAACTGGAATTTTTCATGTTTTCTTACATCATGGACCCCATTTGGCAAGCTGAGGAAATGGGTGGACCCCTTCTCAGAATAATATCTCTCTATGATTCAAGTCAGTTCCAATAGACTCTTGTCATGAAGAGAGCCATTTGCACCCAAAGAGAACAATGGGGGAACGAATGTGAATCACAACATAGTATTTTCACTCTTTTTATTGTTTTTTGCTTGAATTTTGTTTTCTTTCTCATTTTTTTCCTTTTTGATCTGATTTTTCTTATGCCACATAATTGTGGAAATATGTATAGAAGAACTACATATGTTTAACATATAGGATTATTTTTGGATTTTGGATTCTGGATTTTCTTTGGAAATTATAATTTGGAAAATATATTATTGCTGTCTAGGGGAGTGGGGGAAAGGAAGTGGAAAAAATTTGGAACACAAGGCTTTGCAAGGATAAATATTGAAAATTATCTTTGCATGTGTTTTGAAAATAAAAAGCTTTAATAAAAAAGAATAATATCTCTAAACATATATTGGAAAATATATAGGATTACAAAGGAAACCAATTTTATTGAAATATAATATCACAAAAATTTGGAAAATCAAGTTCACATACTCCAGATGAAAAATTTTTCTTCCAGAATCATAGATCATTACAGATTGAATGAAATTTAGAAATCATTTTATCCAACACCCCTATTCTACAAATGAGGAAACTGGAGCAGTAAGAGGTAACAACTTCAGGACTGTTTCCATTACACTCATTTCTCCTATTGTGAGACACCCAATGGAATTAGGGCTCCTGTGATTGGGTTTAAGAGTCAGTCTGTGGTGTAGTTCGTGATAAAACTAATAACATTTTAAGACATAAAAGTTGACACAGCAGAATCATCTCATCATTAATGTCATTGTCTGATCTTTTGGGGTGCTCATTCATTTCAATTATTGCAGGATGAACTACACACCTGTCAGATTGTCTAAAATGACAGGAAAAGATAGCGATGAATGTTGGAGGGGATATGGGAAAGTTGGGACACTAATACATTGTTGGTGGAGCTGTGAATGGATCCAACCATTCTGGAGAATAATTTGGAGCTATGCTCAAAAAGTCATCAAACTGTGCATACCCTTTGACCCAGCAGTGTTTCTATTGGGCCTATATCCCAAAGAGATTTTAAAGGAGGGAAAGGGACCCACATGTGCAAGAATGTTTGTGGCAGCCCTTTTTGTAGTGGCAAGAAACTGGGAACTGAATGGATGCCCATCAATAGGAGAATGGCTGAATAAATTATGGTATATGAATGTTATAGAATATTATTGTTCTACAAGAAACGACCAGCAGGATGATTTCAGAGAGGCCTGGAGAGACTTGCGTGAACTGATGCTGAGTGAAATGAGCAGAACCAGATCATTATACACAGCAACAACAATATTACATGATGATCAATTCTGATGGACATGGCTCTCTGCAACAAAGAATTGTCTCAAACCAGTTCCAATTGTTCAGTGAAGAAAACCATATACACCCAGAGAGAGGGATGTGAAATGTGGACTACAAGATAACATTTTCATGCTCTCCATTGAGGTTTGCTTGCATTGTGTTGCCTTTCTCTGATTTCTTTTTTTTTTCTTGTAGATAGGATTTTTTTGCACAACCTGTCAAGTATTTCAACATTATTAACATGTAGTGGACTTCCTGCCATGTAGGGGAGGGGAGGGAACTGGGGGTAAAATTTGTAATGGAAAGCTTTGTAAAGATCAATGCTGGGGAACTACCCATACATATGTTATACAAATAAAAAGCTTTAATTAAAAAAAAAAGAAAAAAAAAGAAAGAAAGAAAGCTATCCTTACACGTATTTGGAAAATAAAATACTATTGAAAATTAAAAAAAAATTATTGCAGGATGAGAGAGTCTCTTCTCTGACTACTCAGTGGCCTTTTTCATGGTCCAAATCATTGCTCCCCATCTAAAAGCATTTGTTAACTTCTTTCTTCTTTAATTCTGTCTACAGCAATAGAATCAACACTTCTATTCCTGCAAAGGACAAGTTTACAAATTACCCTGAGACTATTCACAATCTTAGTGATTTAGCTGACAAAACACTTCTCCCAGACCACATTTCCTCTATATGCCATTAGAAAGTAAGTTTCTAGAGGATACAGTCTATTTTGTTCTCCATTTTTGATTCTCAATGCTTAACCTAGTACTAGGCACTACATAAATGCTTTTTCTTTCATTCATTCATTCATTCATTTGTATAGATCCTGTAAGCTTTCAGGCATATACCTCCTCAATTCATTATCACCAAATAAATGTTTTATTCTCCTGGACTGACCAGGCCAGAGGAGCTATTCCACCCCATCCCCTCTGTTTTGTTATTCTTATTTGGAACTAGAAAAATAACAAAAACTGATCAAACCTTTTTGTATTTTAAATATGAAATGTACTTGACTGTAATAATACTGAAGTAGACCTGGGCTTTAAAAAAAACTTTTGGTCCTCTGGCCAAGAACTCCATTCATTCTACTTTGAACTCTAGACTTAGGGAAAGCTGAGATGCTAAAACATCCCACCTTGGACTTGGTTTTGTTTGTTTTTTTCTTTAATTTTGATTTTTTTTCTCAATTATATGTAAAAACATTTTTTAACATTCATTTTTAAAATTTGAGTTCCAAATTATCTTTCTATCTCCTCCCCTTCCTTGACAAGACAACTTGCTATGTTATACATATGCAGTCATGCAAAACATATTAGCTATGTTGCAAAAGAAAACAGACCAAAAAAAATTAAGAAAAGTAAAGACATATATATGTTATATATTGATATATATTTGATATGTATACATAGATAGATAGATAGATTTGAATACAGATGAAAATATGTGTGTGTGCATGTGCTTTCATCTGCATTCAAATTCCATCAGTTCTTTCTCTGGAGGTGGATATCTCACCTTGCTTAAGCTTCTCCCCATATTACATTACATTAAAAAAATTCCATCACTTCCTGCCAGCTAAATTTGGTTTCAGGATGAATCATCTAATTCTCTTTCAAAATCTAGGAACCAAAGGCTATAAGGGATCCCAAGTCACATAGGTTGTGGGTAGCAAGAAAAAGTTAAGGTCTTGGCTCCTAATCCTTTGCTCTCAGTAGTCTTCTTTTCCTTCCTTCATTTCATGGGAACCATTTTTTCCCTACAATCAGCCTAAAGGGGAAAAAAAAAAAAAAGGCTTTGAAATGTATTTTGTTCTGCTTGGCTCCAATTCATCCTACAGCTGCCTAATAATAATAATCCTTTACATTTGTACGGCCTTTCCCCATCTATTATCTCATTTGAACTTCAACCATAGCCTAGGGAAACCTGCAAGATAGGTATGATTATTCCCACTTTATATATGGGTAAACTGTAGCCCTAAGAGGGGAATTGATTAGTACTACGTGTAACAGATTAGAAATCCCAAAACATTTCTCCAGACTCCTAATTCTAGCATTTATTAATAATCAATACCCTATGTTAAGAATCAGAGATAAAAAAGAAAAAAAACAAAAAGTCCCTACCCTTAAAGAACTTTCATTCCATAACATTAGCTGCCTCTACTGTTTTAACTGTGGGAATGGCCTGCAGTTCATATAGGCAACTCATTCAGAATGTCTAATCCACAGGGTTTTGTCTTTCTTTCTTTTTTTTTTTTTTTTTTAATGAAATACATGTTCTCCTCTGACTCCTTTACAAGTCCAATTCTGGGCCTGTAGAGCTTCTGGGAACTGGTGATGGAATCCCATTACAGTAGTGTTTTGGCCCTGATCATTTTCACATTGCCTCCCCCGACTGGAAATATTTTTATCCTTTCCTAGTTGCCTGGAGTGATCTATGAGGGGCTGGCTTGATTTATGTTCTTGAAAGTTCCTTCAGTGGTTCAGGCTAAAGCATCCTTCAGTGACAGGGAAGTTAAGATTTGAGAAATCACATGTCCCTGACGAGAAATGAGAACCCTGATCACGGCCACATTAAAGTTTTTGGATTTTTAAGAAATAATTGCTCTAAAATATTTATCTGTGAATTATTGATTGTGATGATAAAAATCTTGGAAAGGGTCAAGAAAAAAAAAAAAAAGGAGGAAGAGATTGCAAAACAGCTCTTTCTTGGTCCAATCAGTAGTAATCGCTTCTCCATTTACAAGCATTTGCCCCTCAAGTGCCTGTTTTTATTTAAATGGCTCAGGGCAAATCTCTGACTAAACCAACATTCCCACGCCAACACTCTCCGGGGCCTCTGGTTTTTGGCAAATTTTTTCCTTAGCTGTCAAGGCAAAAATATAGAAGAATTCTGGTCTCATTTAAGGGCTGGGTTTCTCCCCCCCCCCCCCCTTGCCCCTGGAGACATGAAAATAACTCACAGATGTGCTGTACCTGTTTATATTTGCACAAAAGTTTTGCCTGGTGAACATAATTCCCTGTGCTCCTTGTAACCCAAACCCCAGTTTGCTAACCCATTTTTATTTTAACCAAAAGTTGGGGGAGGAAAGAAGAGAGTGGGAACCTGAGGTGGGACGGAAGTTCTAAACAGGTTTAAATGTGTCTGCAGCAAATAGAGGCAAAAATCCAGCTGGCTTCATGGAAACCTTTACTCAGGCTGCTAGGACTTCTACATGGATGCTGGATGAGATTTGTAGAATACCTGAAGTCATACAATCTGGGAAGGAAATAGTAGGAGTGATTCACATCATTCTTTTTAGATCATGTTTTTTTGTGCTTTTTTTAATGGAAGTCCTCACCTTTGAAAAGTTTGGTGGAATTTTTTTAGGAAAACACAAAGGAACATTTTTTGCTTCCTAAAAAAAAAGATTTCTTTCTGGGCTTTGACACCAACAAAACCCTCCTAAAATTTAAGGGAAGAAAGGCAGAACATGGATAATTCTAAAAGTATCCACCCCAATTTATAAAATAAGTATTTGGGAATGTAAAAGAAAAAACCACAAAATGAAATATCAAATAATTGTAATAAACAAACTTGGACCTCAGGAGGAAAAAAAAATAGTAGAGGATAAACTACTCTATTTGGAAAAATAGGAAACAATAAATATGGAATGAATGAATGAAGGAAAAAGTATTTATTAAGCACTTACTAAATACTAGAAACTGTGTTAAACCCTGAGAATAGAGCTAGAAAAGCTAGTCAGTCTCTATATATAAAAAGCGAAAAGTTTGAATACAGGAAAGCTATGAATATATATGGAAAATGGTGATGGATAGGGAAGAGACTTTGGTCCAGGAAGCCATCGGGCTGCTGAATGGCATCAGTTTACCTGAAGATGCTGGAACAGCAATGGGTCATCTAACTTAAGGAGGAAAAGTGAAGCCTCATCACAAAGGGCCTTTCAAAATGCTGTATACACTGTCAAGCCTTGCTGATATGCCATATAATTTTATAGAATTTTATTTTTAAAAATTGTTCCCAAGGAAAATTTTCACCAAAAACTTTGATGTATAATGCATGAAATAGAGTCAAAGTGCAATGTGACATTTCAGAAAGAAAGATTTCTATGAACAGGAAAAAAGAGTGGATGAGGGAAGAGTTCAGGAGGAATTGGCAATAATTTAGATATTGAAAGAAAGGGAGAAATCGAATAAAAATTGAGAATACAGATTTCCTGCTTTGAGGGAATGATAGCCTAATTGGGTAATTGACACATACATGAAATAATTAGAAGATGAAATTTGTCAGTATATATTCAAATGCTAAAATTCAAGACTTCAAAGGTCAGAATGCCTGACACAGGCAGTTTACTGACAAATTCATGTACATATGTATAGCCTGATCCACTAACTACAACCAAACATATTATTCCATTAACATAAACCAGAACTGACCTTAAAAAGTCATCTAAATCTGATCTTTCTGTTCACCACATACCCCATTTTAAATATTAGGAAACTGAGACCTAGAGCTTAAGCTACAGGAACATCCCTTATTGAAACCAGAAATTTGCCACTCACCTGCTTGTACAGGGTACCTGTCAGAGATTCTGGGTACATGTCTGAACATATTTTGCAGAGTTTCTATGCAGGTCTCACAGTGAGATAGATACTAGCTGTGACCTGGGCCATGGATGGTATGTCAAATATGTATCCAAGAGTTTTCTCACAGATCAGTACTCTAGGTCTATACCTGTCAAAACAATTCTATTTTCTCCCAACAACTATTACTGTTTGCATAAAGAAGCCAAAAAAAAAATCTTTTTTTCCCTCAATAGTATTTTATTTTTCCAATTACATGTAAAAGTAGTTTTCAACATTCATTTTCATAAGATTTTGAGTTCCAAATTTTTTTCTCTCTCCCTCTCTTATCTCCTCTCCTAATCTGATAAAGGTTATACATGTACAATCATTTTGAACATATTTTCATATTTGTCATGTTGTGAAAGAAAAATCAGAACAAAAAGGAAAATACCATGAGAAAGAAAAAGCAAACAAACAAAAAAAGATGAAAAGTATGATTTGATCTGCATTTAGTCTCCATAACTCTCCCTTTGTATGAAGATAGCATTTTTCATCCCAAGTTTATTGAAATTATTTTCGATCACCGCATTGCTAAGAAGAGCTAAGTCTATCATAGTTGATCATCTGTGCAATCTGGCTATTATTGTATGCAACGTTCTTCTGGTTCTGCTTCATTCAGCAGTCATTCATGTAAGTCTTCCCAGGCTCCAAAAGGATGTTTAAAAAAAAAAAAAAACATTCATCATATTAAAAATAGAACACATTAAAAAAATCTGAACTTAAAATTTGATCTGTCATCTGAGACAAATCCAATATTCCATGTGGGCTATTTACTTTCTCTCTTCAGAAGAGTACTAATTAAGGTAAAAGTTAGGGAAGTCAATTAGTCAGTTATTCAGAATTTTCTATACATCAGCCATAATCTACCTTCCTGATCCTAGTTTGGTTTTTAGCCAAACTAACCTAGTTATCTTTTCTAAAAATATTCACTTGGTTTCCACCATTTTCTCAATCACCTACACTCATCATCTCACTCTTGTCTAATCATTTGCCATGATCTGTTGATTCTACCTGTGCTATATCCTTTTCATCCATCCCTTTACAACATTAGTTTTAAACCCTCATCTTCTTTCACTTAATCTCCTAAATGGTTATCTTGTCTCCAGTCTTTCCTTTCTAATTCCTTATCTTCATCACTGTCCAAATAATCTTTTCTGAAGCACCATGTTGATCATGTAAGCTTCTCAGATTGATTGATCACATACTACCATTATTCAAAAACCTTCATTTGCTTCCAAATGCCTCCTGAGTAAAGTATAACCCTTTGATCTTTGCATTCAAGGTCATTTAGAATAGAATATTTAAAATAGAATATAATATATAAAGAATATAATAAAACCAGCCCAGCTTTCCAGCCTGATATTACCTACTCCACTCACTTTATGTTCCAAATTAACTAGATGACACTTTCTTTCCTTTTTTACATTGTGTCATTTCTACTATCCAGTGTTTAGAAATGGACTCCTTTTCTTGATCCTAATTGACCCTGAGCTCCTTAGGAGCAGGGATCTTATACTTATCCTTATTCTCTAGGGATGTGTGTGTGTGTGTGTATGTGTGTGTTTATGTTGGCATCCTCTATTAAATTATAACTCCTCTAAAGTCTTATTCTGTGTTTCATTCTTTTTCCCTTATACTGTGGGATCTAATATTGGACTGGGCACAGAGGAGAATAGATCATGGGTTACTTGACTTCCCTCCTAACCCTAGGCTGTCTTTTCATAAATGTATGCTATTGATGACAAGGGGATCAGGGTGAGAAAGTAGGAATGGCTCAGCGAAGCATCTCTCATGTCTGAGACTCAGCTGAGAGTCAAAGTCACATTCAGAGTCCTGTGGCTGGTAGGTTAGGATTATCATCTGTGTACATAAAGGATTACATTTTTTTTTAAAGGAATTTGAATGAGATTCTCAGGGTTAGAAGAGAACTAGAGGTCATCTAGTCTAACCCCTACCTCATCCTTCTCCAGCAGAGGTTCTTAACCTGTATTTGTATGCTGGACTGCTTTAGCACTCTGGTGAAGCCTCTGGACTTCTTCTTTAATATTTTAGAATTTTATTTTTAAATGCTAAATTAAAATGCTAAATTTCAGTTAGAATTTAGTGAAAATGAAAATCTGATCCCCCCCCCCATCCAAGTTCATAGACTCCTCAAATCTATCCACACTCCCTTCTCCAGCCCAAGTTAAGAATTTCAATCCTAGAGCTGTCAGACATCCAGCTTCTGGAGCAGGGATTCTTAACCAAGTTCCTGAAGTCAATATTTTGGTAATTACATTTCAGCATAATTTCTTCCCTTTATAACCCTATGAATTTTACTTTATACATTTAAAAACATTATTATGAGATCTTCATCATATTGCCAAAGGGACTTCTCTCACAAACACAAAATTAAGAACCTTTGCTCTTATGTCTTTCCTTGAATTCAGTCAATGATTTGGAGCTTACAACCTACTTGCTAAGGCAGTCCATTCAATTGATGGGCAACTCTAATTCTTAGGAAATGGTTGCTTACATTGAGGTGAAACTTGCTCATGACCTTTTTCAGAATATGGTTAGAGACCACATTCAGTAGTTAATGATCTTCCCTCTCAAAGCTTACTTAGTACATTGTACTTTTCAAATCCTCACTGATTTCATTGGCCAACAAACTACCAAGGAGAAATACAGATATGTATCCGTTTTACAATTTATAGTGAACAATGTTTCTCACCTCTTTAGCTTGTCATACAGAATATATTACCCTTATGTATAATTTATCCTCCTTTTAGAAGGTAAGCTCCAAAATGCAGGAGCCATGTTTAAATTTTGTACTTTTCTCAAACCCTGGCACTGTGCTCAGAAACTTTCATTGAGTCCATGATCTCACTGATGGGGGTGATTGTCTAAAGGACTAAATGTTACCTATCTAGTTTTTAATCCATCCTTATGTGATTATCCACCCTTCACAGAGGGTTCACCAAGTATGCCAGGGGAATTCCTTTAGTTTTTTTAACATCTGGGTTCCAGTGAAAAATGCATATTGGCAATCTGTGCTCCCTGCTCTTGCCATATCAGCAGTCTGTCTTTTTCAGTACCCTATGTCTTTGATGTCTTTTATGATCTTTTTGCATATATTTGCCAATATAGTGAAGTCTATTTACATATATCATATGTGTATCTCTCCATTGCCCTCTGAATGACTCAAATTTTAATTCTTTAGAAATATAGTATCTCATGGTTTGCAGCCAGATAAAATCATGAGAAAGATATTGACGTTAAAAAAAAAAAAAAAAAAAGATGGATTTTTGTTTTCAGGGGAATTTGTGGCCTTTGAAAGTGAGGCACAGTTTCTCAAATACCAGCTCTCTTTCTTCTGTTCATTTTGGTGCCTACTTCATTTTTCATTTAAAAGATCTATCCAAATTTGTGTCCTGACTGATCAGCTTAATGGGCTATCTTTACTGTATATCATAGCATGGACAGTAGGTAGTCTCCATCTATATTTTTATTTTTTGTGTGAACTGTTAAGCCAAATATTTAAGTGACTTTTTTTTCTTTTTTTTCCCCCCCCAAGTGCTTTTCAAACTCAGTTAGGAGATTTTACAATGTTCTGGGTTAGATGTTAACAATAAAATGCCATTAACAAATTGGAGCATATGGAGGACTTCACTATGGACATCATCCAATGCAGTGGCAAACATCTTTGAAGAGCAAGTATCTTCCTGTTTTATGTTTCACTTGATAATCAGGGGAATCTTGGAATAAAGCTATCTTTGTTGTTACATCTATCAAGGAATCTTGTATCATGCTGACATTCACAAGGAAGACAACTTGTTAGAGGAAATCCTTTAAGGCTGCATTTTATCCAAAAGAATCAAATGCTATCTGATAATCAACAAGCAATAAACAAAGCAAGTCCATGTATTATTTGTACATGTTAGACATGGTTCACTAAAAAAAAAAACATAATTGACCAAAGCCTTCCTGTTCTTATATTTTTATCAATGATATGTTCCATTCATGTGTAAAGTATGGTGAAGATACTCTTAAAAATTGCCTAGAGGTAAAAACAAAAACAACAACAAAAACAACAACCACCCCCCCAAAAAAAAACCCAATACATAGCAGGTAGTAGGCACTTCATAAATAAATAAAACCAGATAAATGTTTACTAATTGACCATTCTTGTTCTTTCTCCAGGATGCTCTGCCCTACATCATTTGGACTGGTTTGAATTCATTTCTGGGGTTAGAAAGAGGCAGAGATGCCCAGAGCTCCAGCTATCTTTGGCTTACTTCAAATTCTACCTCTCCCTCCCACCTGCCAACAAGGCCAGCTCCGGGCAAGCTGAGCATGTTTATGTTAAAAGCACCACTGAATGTTGCCTGCCTGTGTGTGTTTAAATTAAAATTGAAGTTTGCCAAACCTAGTGGGGGCTAAAGTGTAAACAGTCTGGACATAGTACAGGGTTTTTTTCTGATCCCCATCAAACTGCTCTCAGGTTACCTAAGAGCAAAGTTGTTATAATTTCAGACCTGGTAGAGGTTCTATGTGAGCTAGAAGGAACCCCCAAAGTCACTTAGTCCAATCCCACGATTACACAGTCAAAGAAACTGAGACCAAAAGAGGAAAAAGGACTCACCATATGTCACAGTGTTAATGAGGATGCCAGAATTGTAACCTATGGCTCCAGACACCAAATCAAAATTCTTTTTTTTTAATTAAAACTTTTTAATTTCAAAATATATGCATGGATAATTTTTTAATATTAACCCTTGCAAAACCTAGTGTTCCAATTTTTTCTCTCTTTCCCTCACTCCCTCCCCTAGATGGCAAGTAATCCAATATATGTTAAATATGGTAGAAACATATGTTCAATCTAATATATGCATGCATATTTATACAATTATCTTGCTGCACAAGAAAAATCAAACCAAACAGGAAAACAAAAATGAGAAAGAATATAAAATACAAGCAAACAACAAAAAGAGTGAAAATGCTATGTTGTGAACCAACCACACTCAGTTCCCACAGTCCTCTCACAGGATGTAAATGTATCTCTTCTACACAAGCAGATCAAAATTCTTTGTCATCTTGAAAGACCATTTTCAAAAATTTGATAGGGTGGGATTCCTTTTGTATTTTTGTGGTTGTTGTTGTTTTGTTTTGTTTCAGAAAATGTGAGGCACCTTTGGAAAATGAATAATTCACAAGCCTTTAGGGGATGGTGATTTAGTTCAGGTCAGATTCCCCTTTACCAGTACTAAGGAGAACACTTTCTATTCTTTCTTGTTATGCTGGAATTTTCACCTTTTGGCCCTTACCTCTCGGCCCCGGAATTAGCTAAAGCTCCTCTTCTCTCTTCCCTTCCTCTGTTTATCTTAATCTTCCCCCATCCTTAAAGGCCTCTTTCAAGCCCCTCCTCCTCCAAGGGGTTACTCTGGTTACTCTGGTCCACTCAAATCTTCCTCTTTCTGATCTCCTTACAATATCACTCCTCCCTTTTATTTTTCATCGGGCTACTTCTATTTCCAGTCAAATCTGTAAGATCAAGGGCAATGTCTTGTTATAAATAGCATTATGGTACAGTGGACAAAAATACTGAAACTGGACATAGTTTGAATCCTGGCTCTCTTCTTCAAGCCTGCATAACCTTGGGCTAGTGATTTCAATTCTTGGACCCTCCATTTCCTCTTTCCTTAAATGAGGGAGCTAGACTTGACTTCCGGGTTTCCTCCCTTCTAGCTCAATTAATTATTGTTGTTTGTCCTTTGTTCTTAGGAGGACCATGACCAAAGCTCTGTTAATAAGCATATATTCTCCATCTCCTTCCTAGTTGTTACCACTTGGGTTGGACTCATAGTCGGCACTCAGGAAATACTTGTTCTTTAATTGAATATGAATTATTGCTTGAAATAAATGAGCTGCTGACCAGGGCTTAGAATATTTTTCTTATATAAAAACTTTGTTTGCAGAGGGTTTTTTGTTTTTTGTTTTTTTGGTTTTTTTGTAACTGGGTACTATTTCTACCTTGGAATAGCTTGTGGCAAGTCAAAAAAAAAAAAAAAAAAAGGTCATTTTAATAATCTGCTACTACAAATTGGTAGTTCATTCTCCAAAATTCCATAGGTCCTGAAAAAATTGAATTCTTTCCATGTCTTTCTTGAATGAGCTCTGCTGAGAATCAACAATTTAAAAAAAAAAAAAAAAAAAGTATTTCCTCCTCAAATCTGTTTTCAGGGTAAAAACCCAGGGGTCCCTCTTGAGTTTCCTGCAAAGGTGAATATAGGTAATTGCAAGATGAATTTAAGTCAAAAATAGTACATTCCAACCTGAAATAACAACAAAGCTGAAGATTGGCCTCAGGAATCAAGGAGGTGATAGTATTGTTTTCTCTCTGGTTATCTGGGCCAGACCATAGATGTACTAATGTGTTTAGGTTGGGATACATACTTTTTAAAGAATACTGTTGAACCAGAACACATTCTGAGACATCAAGGATAGAGTAATGAACTAGGAGTCAGGAAGACCTAGTTCAAATCCCTTTCAGATACTTTCCTAGATGAGTGAGTAAGCCATTTAACTTTTCCATGGCTTAATTCCCTTATCTGTGAAACAAAGGAATGTAAAATAAAATATGACCTCTCAGGTTCTTTCCAGTTCTTTTTTTTTTTTTTTTTAAAGAGCCATTTACTGAAATAATGTAGTAAGTTCCCAAGCAACAAAAATATCTCCCCCATAAACCTGGGGGTACATTTTCCCCAAAACATACCAGTTATATAACTGCTCTAAATCTATGATACTAAGCATCACCTTACAGGATAAGTGAATGGTGAAGACTAGAAACAAAGCTATATTAACTAGGATGGATTGAAGGGATTTGGGGGTATTTATTCTGGAGAAGAGAAAACTTGGAATGGGGAGAACAGGGTTATTCTCTTTAAGTATGTCAAATGCTAAAGAGGCTTGACTCTTTTTTACTTGGCCCAAAGAACAGAATGAGGAATGATGGGAAGTTGCAGAGAGACAGATTTTGACTCTATGTGAAGAAAAACAGAACAAAATCATACCTTCTAAAAGTAGAAGGAACTGCCTCAGGAGGTTGTGAGTCTTTGTTGGAGATCTTCAAGCAAATGCTAAATCATTTATTGACTTTTAGGGGACACTGTACAGAGGATTCCTCTTCAGAAATAAGTTGCACGAATTAAAACAACTCTCATGCCATCATTGTGGCAAAGATGACCAAAAAAAAAAAAAAATGGAAAATGACAGTTGTTGGAGGAGCTGCAGGAAAACAGACACTAATGAATATACTGTTGAAAGGGCTGTGAATTGGTCCAACCATTCTGGAAAGCAATTTGGAACCATGAGTTCCAAAATTAACTTGTTCATATCCTTTGATCAATTGATACTGCTATTGGAAGGAAAGAGAGAGAAAAAAAAAGGATATTTTGTTTTTTTTACTCTGAGTGCCTATTTTATTTCATTTTATTTTTAGCTTTTTATTTTCAAAATACATGGAGAGTTCACCCTTGCAACATGCAACATTCACCCTTGCAAAACTTTGTGATACAAATTTTTTTTTCTCCCTCCCTTCTCCCCACCACCTCCCTTAGACAGCAAATAATCTAATATATGTTAAACATGTGCAATTCTTCTATACATATTTCCACCATTATCATGTTGCACAAGAAAAATCAGATCAAAGAGGAAAAAAAAGAGAAAGAAAACAAAAAGCAAGCAAACAACAACAACAAAGTGATCTACACTCAATCCCCATAGTTCTCTCTCTGGATGCAGATGGCTCTTTTCATCACAAGTCTATTGGAACTGGCCTGCATCACCTCACTGTTGAAAAGAGCCATGTCCATCAGAAATTGATCATCTTATAACCTTCTTGTTACTGTGGACAATGTTTTTTTGGTTCTCACTTCACTTAGCATCAGTTCATATAAGTATCTCCAGGCCTTTCTGAAAACATCTTGCTGATAATTTCTTATAGAACCATAATATACATGACATTCATATATCATAACTTATTCAGCCATTCTCTAACTGATGGGTATCCACTCAGTTTCCAGTTCCTTGCCACAACAAAAAGGGCTGCTACAAAAGTTTTTGTACATGTAGGTCCTTTCCTTTTTTTATGATCTCTTTGGGATATAGGTCCAATAGAGACACTGCTGGATCAAAGGGTATAGACAGTGTGATAGCCCTTTGGATATAGTTCCATATTGCTCTCCAAAATGGTTGGATCAGTTCACAACTCTAACAACAATATGTTAGTATCCCAGTTTTCCCATATCCCCTCCAATATTCATCATTATCTTTTCCTGTCATCTTAGCCAATCTGAGAGGGGTGTAAAAGGATGATTTTTTTTTTTGTACAAAAACATTTAAAGTAGCACTTTTTGTTGTATTAAAAAACTGGAAACAAGGGGAATACTTATCGATTGGAGAATGGATGAGTAATTTGTGGTCTATGAAAGGGATTCAGGAAAATTTAGAAAGATTTGTATATATGATTGCATATAGAGTGAATTAAGTAGAGTCATCAAAACAATTTACTTAACTATAACATTGTAAAGGAAAGCAACTTTGAAAGAGTTAATTAAGTACTTTGATATAGCAGAGAACCTCTATTATTCTGGAAGTTTGATGGTGAATCATACCTCCCCACTCTTGACATTGAAGTATAATGGTTCAGAATAGATCTATTTTGCTTGACTCTACTTATTTGTTGCAAAGGAGAATTTTTTGGAGAAGAGAGGGGGAGCGAAATCAGGAAGGTAATAGTAATAATGATGCCAAAATAAAGAGGAAAAAGATCGCTAATGAAACATTTATTAAATAAACAGAAGAGAATTTATTAAGTAAATGGAAAAAAATTCAGAGACACAGGCAAACAAAAATATATTGAAATTATATACTAAAAAAATAACAACCATGATTTCAGTAATTGAGGTTCATGGTTTCATATGAAATTCCCTTTTTCTATTCTTTGTATAATAGAAATAATCAAGGAGACAAATGTCAAATTAATAAAAATAATTAAAATGGTTTTTAAAAAACATTTTTAAAAAAAGTATTGAATTATGTATTATGCATTGAAATGCATTGAACTTTTGATATATTTTTTAACTCTGAGATTTAGATTCTAATCTGAGACAGACTCTTTCCAGCCAGGACAAGCAAACTCTGGGATCCATCCTATGATCTTGTAGGACAGAATGGGTGGAAAGATGGCCACTTAACTGTGAAGCTGCTGTACTTAACATCTCTCTGCTAAAGTAACCTTTCATGTTAGACTTTGGTCTATTTTGGTGAAATGATTCTCCAACAGACTCAAGTATCTAGGAACCTACTGAAAAGTGCTAGAGACTACAATTTGTTACCAACTCTGGGGGAATGTCTGTAAATAGGTAGAGAAATTGTTCAGAAGCTCAATTTGTAAATGAAAAAGTATTCTAACTACTTCTGTGAAGGTAGAGGGTAGTGTGTAATCCAGTTTCCTTAGGGAATTTACCCACTTAAGCTTGCTAGTTCATTACAAAGAGAAAAGAATAGTTTAAAAATTTTGTATAAATCAAAGAAATATCTCCCCTGGCACCTTAATACAAGGTTGTTTAAACAAAGCAAACATAGGCCTACACACCATGAGCTGGGGGGGGGGGGGGGGAGGAAGAGGTTTGACACTTCAATTTATTTCTAAGTGATCTTAATTGCATAAATAAAAAAAAAATAAGCACGTTTTTACCCATCTCAGACCCTTTTTGGAACTTTGTTGGGTCTTTAACATGAGTCCTATTTAGATAGATACAGCTTCATTATCATTTGCTCTGAATTGCTCAACTTCAGGCTGGGCTGACAGGGCAGGCGTTGTATGGATGGGGGAAATAGGAGGCGATGGTAATACTACATTCTTTGACTACATTTCCTCTCACTTCTCAAATCCTTCTGACCTCATTGCTCAAAAAGTATGGAAATGTATTGAACTTTTGAAATATTTTCTAACTCTGAGATTTAGACTTTAGTCTGAGACAGACTGCTTACAGCCAGGACAAGCAAATTCTTTCTCCAAAGTTACCAGTGATTTCTTAATTAGCCAAATCTCATGGCTTTTTCTCATCATTTTTTCCTCCATCCTTCTTTAAGTCTGGGTAGTATTTGATGCTGCTGATTACTTTCTGCTCATACCTACTTTTGACTCATCTAATTCTCCACCTGCTTGTCTGATCACTGGTTTATCAAGGATGAGCACACCCCTCAATCTGAACTGCTGGGTCATCATCCATGGCCTATTCCAAGAGTCTGTCCTGTGATCTCTTTTCTTCTCTCTCTACATTCTATTCTTTCTACCCTGATCTCAATAATTCTCATGAGTTCACTTATCTTTTTGCTGATGACTTCCAGATCTACATTGACAGATCTCTCTCCCTGACTTCTGGTCCATCATTAACAACTGACTGTTGGATATCTCCAATGGGATGTCCCATAAGCAGCTCAACTCAACAAGTCCAAAATAGGGAGAATTCATTATCTTTTTCCTCAGATCCATACATCTTCCTAACTTTTCCTCTTTCCTTCTCAGTAACTCAAGCTTGAAATCGAAATCTTAAGAGTCATCCTTGACTCTTCCTTATCACCTATTTCTAATTAGTTGCCATTGTTCCTCCTCCATATATCTCCAGTTTCTTCTCTCCACTCTAGTCCAGGGGCTCATCCCTCTGGAGTGGGCTAATGCAATATTATCCCAATTGGTCTCCATGCCTCCAGACTCTCCTCTCCAAAACATCCTCTACCAAATTAACCACATCCTAAGATCTAAAGATCTGATTCTGTCATTTGTCTGTTCTAAAAGCTCCAGTGACTCCTTATTGCTTCTAAGATAAAATAGCATTTCCTTTGTATTCAAAGCTTTTCACAGTCTGGTTCCAAAGGACCTTTCTAGACTTCTTGCACATTATTCCACTTCATGCACACTACATTCCTCTTAAGCTGTCTATTTGCTTCTCTTGGTACATAACATTCCTTCTCCTGAATGTGCACAGGCTTTCTCCAGTATGATATTCCTTTGCCCCTTCAAAAACCACTTCAAGTTCTTCCTATTTATAGCTCTTTGGGACTATTTCCCAAAAGCTAATCTCTCTCCTCTTGCCCTAACTTTTCTCCTAACTCCTTTTTATTTACAGAGTATGTATTTCATACTCATATGTGTATATTTTACTTCACCGAATTTGTAAGCTTCCTGAAGGCAAAGACAGGTTTTTGTCTTAGTATCTCTATCTATATAGTTCCTGGTTGCTTAATAAATACTGACTGATTGGATTGGGAGTTTTAGGTCCTGGGTTCAAATCCTTATTCTATTTACTACTCACTGGCAGTGTGAATTTGGACAAAGCCACTTAACCTCACTGTTTCCTTTACCTGTACAATGGAATTGATGGCACTCTGTGGCACCTGATCACTTAACTCCTCTAAGAGAGTCAAGTGAAAGCTGACATCATGGCCAAAGGCATTGAAGTCCTGAGCTACCATCCAGTGGACCAGTCAGATCCTCTAGAAGGCTCCAGAGTTACAAGAGGTAAAGAACTGGAGGCATAGGGACCAGAATGGATGCACAAACTTGTCTGGGCTCCACGACTAATTTCTGCACTGGTAAAGGGGTATTTAGATCACCCACCAAGTCTTGCTCTTATCCAATACCCACTGGAGGAAAGCTCTCAAGGTGGGGCCCGAGAGTACTCCTCCAAAGCCAAGTCCCCAGGCCCAGCTCACTGCCTTTTAAGGTATTCAAATCAGACAGTCTTTAGAACAAATCTCAGGCTCTTCGCCCTGAACGTTCCTTCCACTTTCCCCATCTTTTCCACCTCTGCAAACCGAAGTCGCCAGAGAATAGCCCGTAATGGGAAGCGAATGACAAGTTCTTAGGGATAGGAGGGGAGGTTGGCTGGGGTAGAACACACCCTAAGCTCCACTCTCCCGGCCCCCGGGCCCCCGGTACCAGCGGCTCCTCCATTGACATGCAAATGCGTAAAAGACTAGAACAGAAACTTAGTAGCAGGAGCCAAGAATCCCTCCGCAAGCTCGCACCAAACTTTCAGTAGCTTCTGAAACTTTCAAACGAGAAGTAGTCCCTTGACACCGGACGCCCTCCACGTCCCAGCAAAGTGTACAAGTACCTTCGGGGAGAGCTTTGAACACCCCCAGGAAGCATCTTCAGCTCCCGATCTCTCCGGGGAGCTTTGGGGCTGAGCGAAGCGAGTCTCTACAGAGAGGGAGTGGAGGGGGAGCGGAAGGATTCGGGGAAGAGGAAGGTTCACAACTGAAGGGAGGGGGGAGGAGCAGGAGGAGTGGGAGAGGCGCCGAGCTCGCCGCTTCACTTAGTGTCTTGGCAGCTGTAGGTTGCATAGGGTTTAGCCGGGCGCGGCGCGGAAAGGTCTGTGAGAGAGCGACAGAAGGAGTGAACTCAGGCAGTGCACGCGCGCCCGCCAGCTTTCGGAGAAGAAGACAAGGGCGAGATTGGCTCCCTGTCCAGAGATATTGCCTAGGATTTCCTTGCCCGCCCGGAGACCTTATGTCACTCTGAGCTTTTCTGGGATTTCCCGAGCGAAGCGCCGCTGGGGGAGAGCTGGCCGCTGCGGGAGGCATGCGGCCGCTCCTAGTGCCCGTCGTCTGTCTGTCGCTGCTGCCGGTCCTCGCACGAGGTAGGACTTGGGGCTGCTCCAGTGGAGATGGGGACCCGGTGGTTCCATGGGTGGGGAACAATCAGGCGGGACGGGCAAACCCCCAAACTTTGTGCGCAGTTGAGAAAACTTTTTCCCTGTTGGAAGGAGGGACGCTGCTGCTCCAGCCAGGATTGGGTAGAGGGCGAAGAGGTATCTGTATAGTTCTGGGGAGGGGGAAGCAACCTGGCTTGATCACTACGCGGATAGTGGTGTTAGCGGTGGTTGTGGCGGAACGATGTGGGGATGTCAGTACCTTCCTAACCGGGATTGGGACCCACTGGAGTCACCATTTCTCAGCTTTGCGTCCCTGTAGTCCAGTCTGTCATCCATCTCCCATTTCCCCCTTTTTTGAGGGGAGATTCCCCTTTTCACTGCAGGGAGGGCTGCTCTCACCCCTAGTTTGGAGCTGTTTAGGGCAGGGATTGTGGTGGTACCAGGTCCTGAGTCTGGAGTGTGTGTTCTAATTGATAGAAGATGTAGTTCCTGGGGAGGGCTCCAGACGCCTAGAGGCTGGGACTGAGTTCTAGAGCAGTCCTCTCCCTTTGCCTGCTTTCTCTCCCCCTGCCAAACCTGTGTCTCCAGTCCCGCGGCCAAACCTGCGTCTCCCCATCCGCGGCCAAACTTACCCCCCCTCCAACCTCTGGTCAAACCTCCACCCCCACTCCCTGATCGTTCTGCATCCCCTCCCCGCCCCCTCTTTGGGTTTCTTCTCCGCTGGGTGAATTCTTTTTCTATTCGAACTTGAGTCAGGTTTCCTGTTCCCTCTGGCCTTTTCTTCTCCGTCTGCCCACTACACTTTCGGGTCGAGGGCTGGGGGGCGGATGTCAGCGGCGCGGGGTTTTCAGTCTTAGAACGGTGTTGAGCATTTTGCGAGGAAATCGACGGAAGCCCGCTCCCCGGGGCCGTGGGGGGCCTATATAGCCCCACTTCCCTGGGGCTTCAGAGGCTCTGCACCCCGGCGGTTCTGTTGGCCCTGGCCACCTTGGTGGGACAGCCCTTCCACAAGCGACAAAAAAGTTCCTTGTAGCCTGGGGGTTGGGGAACTTTTTGGTCGAAAAGCCTAAAACTTTTAAGCATTTGTGACCCTCCCTGGAAAAAGAAAAAAAGTTTCAGGGAACATATTCTGGTTCCTATGGTCTCACCCTCTATCTTGGAGTTTTCTTTTCTCCCAGCCTTAAGGAATGACAACTCTCAGAGGACTGTGTGAACGATCACTTGCAGGGGGCCCCCCACACGGCTCCCTCCTCCCTCCACCCCCCCCCCCAGCAGTGATGAGTCAGGCAGCCCTCTGCTGAGTGTCCTCCGCTCACTGCCTCCCTTCTCTCTGCTTCCCACGCCTCGTGGGCGCCCCTCCCTGAGCGGTGCAAAGAAGAACAACACTAACCCTACTCGCCCCTCTGAAAAAAGTGTTTTAAGAGCCCGCAGACTCTGGGCACAGCTTCCTCGCCCCACAACCCAGCCCAAACTCTTAGCTTGAGTTGACGCTCCAAGAAAGGAGGCCTCAAAGCGGGGACGAGACCCCTACTTTCTTGTGCTTGATTTATGTTGCCCGCACCTCTAATTCGAACTTTGGGTAGGGGAAGTACTTCGCTCTTTGCCCAAGAATGGATCGGACTTGGGGGAAGTGGCATTTTGTGAATTGATCCTACATTTGGGGGGTTGGGGGTTGGAGGCGGGCCCGTTGGTGCCGCTCAGATCTTCCCGGGAGCAGGTATTGAGTGTCCCGGGAGGTAAGAGTATTCAATCCCAGCCCTACAGTCAATAATGCAACAAGAGGTGTCTTTAAACGAGCTACAATGGGCGGCTCTGATTCCCGCTTTGTTGGAGTTCAGGGGAAGCTGGGCCCCGCAGCTGTCGCATTTTCCCACGAGCCAGGAGGGGAGTGTGTGCGGCTTGCTTTGGGGCTATTCAGACTCCCCCTCCAGGACTGGCTAGATAAGTCACTTTACCATGGATGTTTGAACAGGCAGACAATTCACTGCATTTCTGAGCGCTCACTGTAGTCTCAGCTTCCCCCTCCCTCCTCCCTCTCCCCTCCCCTTTCCTCTCCTTCCCTTCCCTCCTCCTTGATGGAGAGATGTGGGTCTCCCCTAAAGTATAGGCTTCTGGGCGGGTGGGCAAGAAGGGAGATCCAGAGAGTTTGAGAAAGTCATGCTGGTGGAATTTTGAGCAGTTGAGTTGGTCAGATTGGCTTCTGGGTAACTTTCCCATCCTTTGCCAAGCTATTGTGTGATTTAGAGCTAGTAGTCTGGAGTAGATCTTGGGTAGTTGGCTTTATGGAAAGAGCCCAAACTTCAGCCTGCTATTCTTCTTCCCTACCTCCTGTTGACTTCATTAAGAATATCAAAAGAAGTCATTAGAAGGGTATCTACTCCCTAAGAAATCTGGTACCAGTGTCTGTGCGTTTCTATGCATATACATACACACCTATTTTTTTTTTTTTAGGATATTTGTGTGTGCATGCACATATTTAACATTTTTCTTTTACAATTCAGCAATAATAAACATTTATTAAATGCATGCACTGGTATAAATAAATTATAGCACTATGCTAGATGAGGTGGGATAAGGAAGATACAAAGCTGAAAAGTCAAATAAAAAATAAAGGGGTTGGATAAGATGATCTCTAAGGTTTTTGTCCAGCTCTAAATCTGTGATTCCATGACTTATCCTGGATGCAACAAGGGGGGATGAGGAAGAGGCAAGTTTTCTGGAAGGTTTGAGGGTTGGACTCCTGAGGTCTCCAAGGTTGGAAACAGGTTAGTATGTTAATTTTAATAGCTTTAGACCCATAAATTTGATCCTTGATGGGCTTCTTGTATATATTGTCTAGGTTTTCGGTGTTCACAACCTTCAGAAACCTGTCTGAATGGAGGCAAGTGTGAAATCTATGGCAATGGAACAGAAACCTGCATGTAAGTATGCTTGCATTTGGAGTGGTCTGAGAACCATTCCCTTCTGCTTTTGTGGGGTCTTCAGTATAGTAGTCTTTGATAGTGTTTACAATAAATCATTGTTTTCCTTCAGAGCTATGGTACAAAGATGAGAGCTAGTGAGGTAACTTTTATTTGAAAAAGCCTGACAATCACTTAATAAGTACTGGCTACAACATTTGCAGTGGCTGGTTTAGTCTAAAAGTTTTTCTTCCCATTTTGGGGTGGAGGGTCATTTTAGAAAACTACTTATTTTTCTTGTAAGGGGCCAGAGCTTAGATTTCCATAATCCCTTCTTTCCCCAAATAGGGTTGATCTTCCAGTGGACATAGTTCAATTTTACAGAAAGACGTACTGAGACACAAGTAGAATTTGGTGTTTAACTTCTAGCCCATCTAAGTGGGTAGAACAGTGTTCCTGGAGTCCATAAAACCTAAGTTCAGATATAGCCTCAGATACTAGCCATGTGACTGAGCAAGTCATTGAACCTTTTTCTACCTTGGTATTCTCAATTGTAAAATGGGAATAATCACTCATATGTTTTGTAAATGAAAAGCTTTATATAAAAAAAAAGGAATTACCCATACATATGTTTTGCAAATAAAAAGTATTAATAATAATAAAAGATTCTGTAAAATGGGAATAATGATAATACCTACTTCCTAGGGTTGTTGTGAGGATCAAAGGAGATGATATTTGTAAAGTTCTTAGTACAGTGTCAGGTACATTGTAGGTGCTTAATAAATGGGTGTTGTGGTTCCTTTTTTGTGGATGAGTTTCCTCTAGGATAAAATTAACATTTTTATTATTTAAGTACCTGAGGTTTAATATTCCTGGACTTTGCTAATGCAAGGATTGACTTCTTAAAGAGATATCTATAATACCTTATTGGTCAAATACTTCATTAGAACTTTTGAAAGAAAAACTTCTGGGGGAATGGGGAGGAGGAAAGGAAATGGGGCGGGATTTAGTGTTATTGGGGGGTCCAATTTAACTTAAATAGTATTTAGCTTCCTGCAAATTGTCTGTAAATCTAGGCTATATTTATTCTTTTATTCTGTATAAATCTAACTTCCTAGTTAGAATTGTGAGCTCCTTGAAGGCAAAGATTGATTTTGCCTCTTTTTTTGGATCCCAAGTGTTTAGCATACGGCCTAATGCATAGAAGGCATTTATTAAATGTTTATTGATTAGCTGACTATTTTTGAGAACAGGATTCTAGTTCCCAAATTATCTGTATGATCATGGATAAATCATTTCTCCCAGAACCTTAGTTTCCTGCTATGTAAAATGGGGCTTTTACTTCTTGTTTTCCTTCACTGGGGCTTTTATGAAACTCCAGGGAGATAAACAATGAACATAAGTACTTTTTAGCCAAACTAAAACAGGAAAAAAGAGTGAGGAATTATTATTAAAAATTTTAATTTGATCAAGTTTTTGCCTCTAAGACAGATGCTCTTCAACTTGAGTTCATCCTTGATGTGAATAATGAGGGAATCATTTGGTAGTTGTGGGGAAGAAGGAAAGAAAAGAGCGAAGGCATCCCCACCACTGAGGCTTCAGATTAAGAAGTAGCCCCTTGCTCTGCATCTCAGAGGCCCTCTCATTCCAACTGTTGACTGGCTGATTTCCTTGACAACACTGGGCATCATGCTTGTGCATCTGTTTCAGTCCAGCTACCCTGCCTAGTTTGGTAGCTCTTGTCCCTGCCCCTCCCCACCTCACTCCACCCCTTTCACCCTTTTCCTCCCCCAAAACTTCAGCAAATTAATCAGGCCCATGAGCAGTTTAATGGACAAAGAGGAGACCTCTTTGTGAGCCACTAATGAATGAACGCTAGGTTTTTTTTTTTCCTCCTTTTTGGCTTTTTTTTCCCCCTGCAGAAGCCTCACCGACGCTTGATGCCCTAAATCTTGTTTTCTTTCATTCAAGGACCGACAGCTGGGATTCAGTCGAAATTCGGCAGCTATTGTTGAGGGAGGCAGATTAATGCTGTGTGACTAATCATGTGTGGCTTCCCAGAATGCATAACTCTCCCCATACCCTTCTACCCCACAATCTCTTCTCCCACCCCTACTTTCCTTCTTGGCTATTTTGTCTTTCCCCACCCCCAGCCGATTTACATATGTACAGAGTTTTCAGTATAATATAATTGGAGATGGAGAAAAACTTTGGAGAGGCAGCATAGTATTGCAGAAGGCAATTGCACCCAGAATTGGGAGACTTGGCCTCTAATCCTGGCTCCCACTCTCTCTCTTTAACCTTGAATGAATCCCTCTTCTCTAGTCTTCAGTTTCTTAATCCCTAAAATGACTGGGTTGGACAGAATGTTCATTAAGGTTCTTTTTTAGCTCTGACAATCTTACCCTTGTAATGTTCAGGTCACCGAGTTGATAAGGATGCTTCCCAGGTGCTACCTGGAAAGAGCCAGCAGGGTAGATGGAGATTTTGGTTGCCAGTCGTTGAGGTTTTCTCCTCTGGCTTGCTGCCCTCTGTTGGAAATGGAAACTTGGGATAAAGCAAGTGATTTTCCTTTACTGTGCCTGTGGTCACCCTAAGACACGACAGTGTTGCTAGTGTCAACATCATCCTTGTGGCTAGAACTTTGGATTATCATGGTAGTCATGGGCCTTTTCACAGGAGACCCCTTTTCTCATTTCTAGAAGATAGTTTGGCTATTGTAGCCCCTAATCTTCTTCCTTAAGCCCTCTAAAAGGGAAGAGAAGATCTGACCTTGAAAGAGCTATTCCTCCATCCCCCGCCTCTTTCCCTCCTCCCTTCCCAAATATCTCTTTACTGGGAACTCTACTTCCAAGCTTCCTAAATGAAGCTCAGTCCAGGGCACAGATAGCAGAAGCTGAGTTGGCCCCTTCCATTTTTGGCCCAGGGCCACACCTCAATTTGGCCTGGCACTTAACACGGTTGGGCCATAAAGGCCCTATTGTACTTCCCCTACAAATCCAATTAGAAAATGGAGTGAAATAAATACCTCAGGATGACTCTAGTAGGGCAGTGTTCTGGCATTTGGGGGTTCTCGGTTACAGCAGGAAAGCAGGGAGCCATGGCCATATTGAGGCAAGCCCGGTCCAGAATTACCCTTTTTTGATAAGTCTGGATCAGGGATTCAAAATGTAATTGTTTATGGCACTGAGGCAAAGTAACCTTTGTCACTGGATGAGAACCACTGGGAGATGGTTTTTGCTGTTATACATTGTTTCACCAGCAGGGTTTGAAAGCCTAGTCTTTCTTAACTTCTGTATTGCCAAATTCCCTTGGACAGGTGAAATCCTTCTCATTTGATGGGAGCTGACTGAGATGCAGCTGCCCCCCTGTGGCCCTCTCTGGGAGGGTGCCCCAGGACCCTTCCATAAGGAAAGAGCAGATTTCTCTTACAGGGAGAAACCGGCTTTACATCTACACATTTGGAAAGGCAAAGAAGGAGAGACTTTTCCTGATAAGACAATGAGAAGGACCTGGTACAGGTGCCATTGAGTTTTGTACATTTCTGTAAGATAGGTATAGCAAGGGATAATAAATCTATATTTACAGAGAAGGGAACTAATGCTTAGGGAATGATTTGCCCAGTCACTCAGTGGTAACTACTGAATTGAGAGTAGAGCCCAGGTCTTGTGATTCCTGGTTGGATACTCTTTGTACTATGCTGAGGTACCAAACTTGTTTTGGATAGAAAGAGGTGACAGAGGAAAAGAGGTTAAATCTAATCATTGGTTTCAAGCTGGGAGAGAAAAAAATGAGTCTGTTACAGGACTTCCTCTGTTTATGCAGCAATTCTGTCCTATAGTTAGAGGATGTAAGGGTTAGAAAAACACGTTTAAAAATACTGAGTGTCAAGTAGAGGGGCTTGCCTATAAACTGTTGGGTTTTAGAGAAAGATGAGTGGATAGCAACATAGAAGATGCTACAAAGTTTGGATCTATCTTTCTGTTTAATTCTGCTCCTGATGTTTTAAAAAAAAAGAACATTTTCTTATGGTATATATTGGTTCTTTGAGTTACCCAACATTTTTCCCTAAAAATCTTTTAAGGGGGGGGGGTGAGAGGGAACTGAACTGTAGGCTGGACAGGAAGAGGGTGGAGTTGAATGAACAATGGATTAAAGGAACCTCTGAAATAACTATACTGAGATCTTTCTGGGTAAAGGGGCTCCAAGGCTATAATCTTGATTTTAGCAAAGACTGTGAGGGGATATAAATGGTCGGTTTTGGGGGGAGAGCAGGAGATAAAGTTGATTCATAGTAGCATGAAGACCTAAGAAACTTCTTCATGTAAAGTGTGCCAGGGCACAAGGACCAATCCATTGCCTGGTAAGGGGTCTCTGAGGTGATGCAATTTGAAGGTTATTTGCTCAGGTCTCACAAAGATACAGAACCATTTTGTCTTAGCATTCCACTACCCAACTGAAGTTGGGAAGAGTAATTCCACCCCCATCTCCCCAGTACTTTAGGAGAGGAGGGACCTTTCCTGTTTCTCATGTCTGTTCTATAAATAGTGAAAGGATGTGGCTTTTCTGAGTTGATTGAGAGTCTAGATTGCTTTCCTCAATAATGTAACAATAATAACTTTGCACTTTGACAGAAGCTTTCATCTGGAGATCATAAAAGTACTATAACAGACATTATGCTCCCCCACAAAGTGGGGGTAGGTAGTATGATTATTTCCATTTTATAGATGGGAAAACTGAGGCTGGGAGAGATGAAATGAATTGCCTGAGGCAGTTCAGTGAACCTTTGTGAGAGAAGCTAGAGTTGTAAACTTCTCAATCCTCCATTAGTCTGCTGGATCAGGTCTTTTGGGCTAATTATATTTCTTCAATTATGACATTTATGCCTCTAGTGATCTCCCACTGAAGTTGGGGGCAGAAGAGGAGGGTTCTTTTTTTCTGTACAAATAAACAGCCTACCTCATCTCATAGCCAAAAAAAAAAAAAAAAAAAAGTCAAGGGCAGGAAAAGAAATCATTATTCTAAGGCTTGATGGTAACCTGCAGAAAGTGCAGTTCATTTTTGCATATTTTCTGGAGCTTCTAGTCCAGGCAACAGCCACTCCAGAAGACACTATGGAATTATTCTAAGCTGGAAGGGGAGAGAGATGGTCTTTTGCAAAATATGAAATTATAGGATGATTTTTCCCCACTAAAAACTAAACAAAGAGAATACACTTTTATTCTCCACTTATTTGCAAATCCACAGGTACAGAGACAGAGCAGTCACATGGCCAAGAATAGACTGGTCAGTTGCTAGCCAATAAAAGTGACTCATCTTTCTGTTGAGAGAAGTTCTTGGAGCCACCTGTTTCTGTAGACTAAGAACATCCTTTAGAGGAATGTGGATTGTAGGAAGCACAAACAGATTTAACTAGCGACTGGCCTGGGGGAATAATTAATGTGGTCTTCCATACTTTTGATCATTTATGGCCTGTTCTTATAACTGAGCTGTCTCTGTCAGGTGTGGCTGTTTTTTTCTCAGAAAAGGCTTTAAGGACTGTACAGAAGAGATCTGACATTTCCTGGCCTGGGAGCAAGACCAAGTCTCTCCTTCGTTCCCTCCTCTCTCCTTACTCAATGACACTCCTCATTGAAACGGGTTCTGGTTTCTATTCTGACTTGTGGTCATGACCAGGGTTTATCCCATGTCTGACCTTAGTTTTCCCATTTGAGAAATAAAGGTTTGGATTAAGCACCATCTAGCTCTAACAGATCTAAGTAGGATGGCAGGAATTGAGGTATTGTGATTAAAGGAAGTGCCTCAATTTTCCTCGGGCATAACTTGACAGAACTTTTGGTCATTCTCCAGGGAAGACAAACTGGTCCCAGGTAGGGGAAGGTGGCTCTCTTTCAGATGATTGCAAATGCATATAACTCCTTTTCTGCATTGCAGAGATGTTCCGGATTAGGTTTGACTTTGTACAAGCCTTCTCTTTATTTCCTTTCTCCTTAAATTTTTTGGGTGAAATTTGGGGCTGGGCCCTAGAGCAGGGGCTTTTGCTCTTTGGCTCAGGGTTAATGATGACTTTGAGGTAGGGAGCCAAGTGCTGAGGCATTTCAAATAGGTCTTTTTGGCCTTGCTCTTAGGCTCTCAGTTTGTTGAATGAAATTTGAGTATTGTTTTTGGACTCATTTGAAGTAGCATTACTCAGATTGCTAGAATTTTAAGAGATTTTTACAGTAATCTAGCACAGGGGGCTCTTTCTGTTGATTAGTGAAACTCAGACCTGAGGCTAGGCATTTTGCCCGAGTTCTCACAGCAAATTAGTAGTAGAACCAAGGGGGCAACTTGGTGGTACAATGGATAGTGCTGAGCTCTGGAGATAGGAAGACCTAAATTCAAATCTTACTTGATGTGTGATCCTGGCCAAGTCATTTAATTCTGTATACCTTGGTTTCCTCATCTGTAAAATGATCTGGAGAAGGATCATGGCCACAAAAATCCCAAACACAGTCATAAAGTATCATATACAACTAAAAGATAAAAACAGTCACAATCACAGGTTGTTTGTTTTAAAGAAAAAGTTTTTTTTTAAAAAAATTTTCAGCTAAGTGCAGTATCATAAACTTAGGCTAACAAAAGTGTTGCCTGTGTTCTAATGAATGTGTAATTAAAAAAAAAAAATGACTCGATTTAGCATTGCCCTAGCCTCAGTGCTATCCTGGAGATTCTTATTATTTATATTGTTTGCATGTAAAGTGTTTCTGAAGTGTTTGAAGCAGTTTGTTCTCTTAAACAGAGTAAATATTCTTCTTGTAATCTTGTTTACACTGCTAATTTGCTAACTCGAAAAGGATTGCTAAAAGTAAACTCAGTCCTACACCTACTTAGACTGAGATAGCCTGATGTAGGGGAAAACTGTACCAAGAGTTGGGTTTGAAGGGTTTGGACTCTCTGCCAGTAATTGTGTGATCTTGGCCAAATCCCTTCCCTGAATCTTTAAGTGAGAATGTAGGACTAGGTGATCTCTGCAGTCTGTTCCGTTAGAAATCTGTTCTTAGAGTCACCTGGATAGTGGCTGAAAGAGTGGTCTGGTGGAGTTTAAGGTTTGGTTGGGTCCCAGAAGCAAGGTTTCTTTCCCCTCCCTTTCCTCAATTGCTTAAGTTTAAGAGTTTGAATGCCAAAGTAGGCCCGATGTTTTGTGTGAGCTGACTAAGGCCAAAGGAGAAAGTCGTTTTCTAATGAAAAGTAATCAGAGCTGAACTGGAGGTGCTGGTCCCATTATCCTTCCTTTGGGAATTAATCTCATGCTCCAGTTTCGATCTCCTCCCCCTGATGCCCGGGGCTGTCTGGAGTTAATATTAGGAACTCTACTCAGTGAGCACCAGGCATTTTTCTGGGAGTTGGTCAGGACTCTTCAGCCAGGGAGGGCTGGATTTAATAGGGAAACTTTCATGCTTAATCAAGTTGAAGAGAGAAATTATTTGCACATCAATCAATTCCTCTTTAACAAGTTTTCCCTGGTTCCCTGATGGAAGCAGTTGGTTATTTTAGAGCTTGTTTGCACACAGTGGAAATTTAAGGTCTCCCCATTCCTGGATTCACTAGCTGCAATCTGTCAGGCAGACAAATAGGCATGGGACTCCTATTGTAAACAGTGGGAGGAAATACTGCTTGGAGAGCAATCTAGAGCTTTATTTACAAGGTGTACAGACAGTGGGTGTTTGGTAAGCACCTGCCATCATCACACAGGCTTGGAAAGATAAGCCCAGATCTTTGTTAGAAGGAACCTCATTTCTACACCTACTAGTTCCTTTCGCTTTTGGTCAGTAAGCGGAAATTGTACACTTACTGGAAATGTGAAGTTTCCAGGGAGATTTGTGTGTGTGTGTTTTTCTGGTAATAGCTTTTCTGTAAGAAATGTTTAGTGGATGGAGGAAGTAGGATTTTGTCCCCTCACACTCACACACACAGAGAACCATCTAATAGGAGCTGGTACTGGCTAGCGATATTCAGTAACTGTTGTGTGCTCATAGTGCTGTGCTGCTTCTCTCTAGAGAAGAAAGATACCCATCCCTTTTGAACCTAGCAGAGAAGCTTTCTGAATTCTAAGGCTGTCAGAGATATATACCTATTCTGGCCAGGACCATGGTCCCCTCTAACTCAGACTATGTGGAGACATGAAGGAATAGTTTAAGAAAGTCTATGATTATTTTCCAACATGAATGATGAATTCTACTTTTCAGTAATTATCTCTGGTGGATTACTCTTGTAATTACTGAGAGAACCTGCTAAGTGCCAGCCCAATGTTAAGGCATTGTAAAGGAGACAGAAAGAGAAGGGAGTGTAGTTTAGGAAGGAACTTGCATTGTAGTTGGGCAAACCAACATATGTATAACATCTATAACACTCTATAATTGCCCAGTCTATAATGATTGGGCTCCTATCATGGCTTTTATTAGATAAGCAAACAGATGGAAAATTTCAGAAGGTTATAGGATCACAGACATGGAGCTAGAAGGGATCGCAGAAGCCATGTAGTCCAATTCTTTCATTTTATAGATGAGGGGAAACTGAGGCCTGGTCACATGGATATTATCAAAAGTGGAATTTGAGTCCAGATCCTTTGACATCAGAACAAATGCTTATTTCTGTGTTGGGAAGGACCACCACAGTATGGTACTTTAGAAAGCAAGCTTCTGGTCTAGGACTAAGTGGATCTGGGATCTAGTGTCTAGTTCAGTCTGCAGCTCAGTTTACATTTCTCATCTCTTTAAGACTCTGCTTCTTCTTCTCTAGAATAAGAAATAATAGCAAATGCTTTTGGAGGCCCCTTCTAGAGACAACACTTTCAGATTGGTTTGAGTAGTCAAGAAAGTCTTTGAGGAGATAAGACTTGAAGTGGGGCTTGCAGGATGCACAAGGATTTAAATTAGTCAAAAAGAAGAAGAAGAAGAGAGCATGAGGGAAATCTGATTTTCACTGTTAAGAGTAACTCAGTTTGTATGGGGCTTTACAAAGATGTACAAGTGTTTCATCTTTACTACCTGTTATATTTACGCTATCTTGTGTGTTTGGGGGGAGTTTTCACATGTCATTAATTCAGCAAACATTTACTAAATGCTGTTGTGTGCAAATCATTGTTTTTGTTAGTTTTGTGATAGGGAGGAGGAATAAGAAGTTAATAACAGTCCCAGTTCTCCAAGTCTCAAGGAGTTAGCAGTTTAGCTGTGGAGACATGTACAATATAAAGAAGCACCTAGTTTCCCAAATACAATGAAATCTTCTTTTGAATTCTAATTAATTTTCTTTCTTTTTAAAAAATACTAATAGTTTTTTATTTTTTAAAACACACGCAAAAATAGTTTTCAACATCCACCTTTGCAAAATCTTGTGTTCCAGATTTTTCTCCCCACTCCTCTGGATAGCAAGTCATCCAATATAGGTTAAACATGTGCACTTCTTCTAAACATATTTCCACCTTCATCATAGAATGAAAACTTTTTAAGGACAGGGGCTATCTTCTCTGTATCCTCCATAGTTCTGAACACATAATTGGCACTTAGAAAAAACTAGTTAGTTGATAAATTCATGAATGTTGTCTCCCTAGACGTTCGCTCGGTAGTGAGTGAATGTCATAAGTGTAAAGGGATGCAGAAACTGTAGTTGAGAAGGAACATACAGTTCAATGAGGTGCATATGAGAGATGATGGTCTGGGTAACTTGGGAATCCATGCTTCTGTAGACAGAAGCATTTAAGGTCTGGGCAGCTCTGTGGAGAAGAGTAAATCCATCCCAGCTGATCCCAGTAATAGTGATCATTGTTGCTTTTCTGGAATTTTCAGAAAGAGAGATGAGCTGAATCATTCATGGAATCCCTTCATTCCCAGCTCCTCCTCTTCCCATTTGTCCAGCTTCTGCTCTACTGGTTGAGTGTTCCTGGGACAGAGCCATTAGTCTGCTTGGATAGAGAGAAAAAGGGGGTCCTGACAGTTGCTGCCTGGAGAGTGACCCTGTGACAAGCTGACCCTGGAGATGGTCTCCTTGGTCTCATAGGCTGCCATTAAAATGTTAGACAGCCTTGGGAGTCAAAAGGCGGAGGCGACAGACGGCCCTTTTCACGCTGCCCGCTGTTCCCAGTAAAGGGGGGGAGGTTTCTAAGGAACAGTGTGGAAGAATGTAGCAGGGCCCAGAGCCCCTCCTATTGTCTCAGTTTTCTCAATAAAGCTGTGGTTCACCCAAGGATTTCTGTAGTCTGGAAGGAAGGGGCAGAATGTAAAAGTCTCTCTTTAGCATTTCCAGTGTACATGGTTAGGTATAGTGCCTGCAGCTCTCTTTTCATTTTTCCTCTCTCTTACCCCTTCCCAACCTCTCCTCCCACCAAAAGATTAAAAAAAAATGGAAACACTAGGAAGAGTATCTGATATACTTCAACCCTCCTTTTTATTGTTTGTACAATCCCTCCCATTTTTCTTTCAACTATCTTTTTTTAGATGTGAGTCTTTCCCTACCTGTCCATCATTTCCTGGGTTTCCTCTGTATTTTTTTCTGTCTATCCCTTTTATTTATTTCAGGCCTCAGCCCTGAACCATATGTCTTTTCTTTTATTCTGTGTCCTCTATGTCTTGTCTATCAAGCTTTCTCTGCCTTCCCATCCTCTGGGTCTCTGCCTGTCTTCCCTTTCTTCTCATCTCTTTGTCCCCACTTTTATTTTCTCTCTTTGTCTTATCACTACCTGTCCTTCACCCAGATAAAGACTAGAGTTTGCATCTTTCTTTTTTGAAAATGCATCTTTCTTGCTATAATCACTGAAAGAGCTGTCCACACTAGGCGTCTCTACTTCTCCTCTTGCATTCTCCTAGACCCTCTGCAATCTGGCTTCTGACCTCATCACTCAACTGAAACTGCACTCTCCAGAGGTACAAATGATTTCTTAATTGCCCAAATCTACTAACCTTTTCCCGGTCCTAATCCTTCTCAATCTCTCTGCAGCATTTGACACTACTGAAGACTCTTCTTCCTCTGGTTTTTGTGGCTCTTCTCTACTTAGTTCTTTTGCTAACTAACTGATTGCTCCTCAGTTTCCTTCCCTGGATATCTGTCTTCTCCCCTAATTGTGGATGTATTCCAAGGCTCAATCCTGAGTCCTCTTCCCCTCCAGCTATACTTTTTCACTTAGTGACCTCTTCTGTTTCCCATAGGTTTAATTACCATTATCTCTATACAGATCACAAATCTATATTTCCATTCCTGTTCTCTCCTGAGCTTCAGTCTGGTATCACAACTGCCTAATTGGACAATTTCAAACCGCATGTCCCAGCAGTGCAAAGCAGAACTTAGCTCGAATCCAGCTGCTTTCTGTGGGTATGGCCTGATTTATGTTGGTGCCATCTTCCTCCTTCCCTGACTTACAAACTTGCTGTTATGTCTGACCCCTCACTCTCACTCCTTTACTTATCTAACAACAACAAATCTTATCATTTCCACTCCACATCACTCCGATCCACTCCCTTCTTTCTACTCCACATGGCCCCTGCCCTAACTTACCCTTATCTTCACATTCTTAGATTGTTTCAATCTAAGTGGGCCTTCTTGCCTCCACCTATTCTAATCTGTCCTGCACACAGCTGATTCTGTGTGATTTTTGCAAAGCAGTCCAACCACGTTGTCCTCTTCTTCAGTAAACTTCAGGGATTCCCTAATAACCTCTAGGGTCAAATACAAATTCAGATTTGGTATCTTTCTGTAGGCTTATTACAGATTACTCTCTCCATATGTTTTCTGATCCATCCATAATGGCCTTCTTGTTCTTCAACATAGCGTTCTATTTCCCATCTGTTTGTCTGCAACACTCTGAAACACTTGCCCTCTTCTTGGTATCCTTGATTTTTTTCCCCTAAGATTCATCTCAAGCACAATTTTTTTTAAAATTAAAGCTATTTATTTTATTTTACTTAAAGGTATTTATTTTTATTTTCAAAACATGCATAGATAAATTTCAACATTACCCTTGCAAACCTTGTGTTCCAAAATTTTCTCCCTCCCTTCCCCTCACCCTCTCCCCTAGATGGCAGGTAATCCAGTATACGTTAAACATGTACAGTTCTTCTATACATATTTCCACAATTATCAAAACACAGAATTCTACATGAGGTTTTTCCTGGTCTGCCCGGCTGCTAAGTCCTTACCAGCTCATAAGCTTGTGTCTACTTGTAGGTGTGTGTGTGTGTGTGTGTGTGTGTGTGTGTGTGTACACACAGCTAGGTAGCTCAAAGAGGAGGTGCTTACAGTTCCAATCTGGTTTCAGACACTGTGCGACCTTGGGCAAGTGATTTAACCTGTTGCCTCATCCCACTAAAGAAGGAAATGGCAAACCACTCCAGTATGTTTGCCAAGAAAACCCCATACCGGGTCCCCAAAGGTCTGACACACCTGAACAAAAAAACAAGAAATAGTTGTGTTTTCTAAACTCCATTAAAATGTAAGTTGCTCGAATTCAGTGACTGCCTTTTGTCCTTGTATCCCCTGCACCTACTACAATTCATGGCTTAAATAAAGGCTCATTGATTGATGTCTTGCCTTTGTCTGCCCCACTGGCTGGAAGGGGAAGAAAATGAAGCTGTTGCCGGCCCCCCAGAAGAGCTCCAGGGTCTCTGTTCTGGGCTGCTGATGAGAGCTCTGGTCCCCCTCCCACGCCTGCCGTGAGTTTTGTGTTTCAGCCTTAGCATGTCAGGATGTAAGAACGCATTGTCTCCTTCCTGGGAGATCAGGTGATGGTGCATAAAATCTGGGTGGGGTGGCCGGGCACAGGAAAACACACAAACATACCAAGAGGGCGGGAAGGCTGGCTGCCTTCAGCTGTCACCTTCAAAGCCATTCATTCTTGTGCTTTGGGAGCTGGAGGGAAGAGAGGCTCTGTCTGGTCAGGGGCAGGCCGGGCCTCCTGGACGGAGACATGATTTGATCGGGAGGGCACTCCGTCAGTGGCTCTAGCTGAGAACTGGGCAAAGAACTCCGAGCCTCTGTGGAACAGGGAGGGGATGGCTCCTTTCTTCCCAGGACTGAAGAGTAGATGTGTGAGAAGTGCCCTGTGGAGAGGGACACAGGAGGAGGAGGAGGAGGAGGACAAGGGAGAAGTCCCTGCTTCAGGAAACTCAGACCTTAACCTAAATAACACGGCAATCTGTGTGATTTAGTTTAATTCAGTAAGCTTTTTATCCACGCCTGTCAGTGGATAATAATAATGCCATGTCAGATGGAGGATACAGAGACAAGTGTGACAATCGTCCCAGGTTTCCAAGACTCTTGAAACTCCCGTACTGGGGAAAGATATAGATGGGGCCAGAATGTCCATACTCTGGACAGCCAGAAATGGGAGAGAGGGGCCTTAAGCTGTCATAGAAAAGCATCCGTCCAGTGGGAAGGAAGGATTCACCTGGGAGTGCCTTTGAGTGAAGTACAAGTTGGTCCTGGGGGGCTCCGCCATTAATAGCCCTGATTTATCTTTCTCAGAATAGCGGGACAGTGGATGTAGACAGATATGAGCCCTGCCCAGAGAGACCTCATGGGCAAGGGCTCTGGAACATCTCCTCTTGGGGCCTCCATCACACAGTTCTAAATGACTTTATGACAAGCTTCTGGACCACTTCAGTAACTGTGTCTCCTTATTCTTTCTCTGCTTCCCTTATCATCTTCCCTTTCTTCCCCCCCCCTTTTGTCTTCCTCTTTACCCTTCCCCCACCCCCCCTCTGTCTTCCTCTTTCCCCTTCCCCCCATGCACACAGACTGAGCAGGCCACGCAGCCAACTTCTATACGCTTTTGGAGCTGCTCCGAGGAAAGAATAGGGAACAATGAGAATTATTAAGGCATTGTTTTCATGATGGTGGGAAAACAGGCTTCCAGAGATCGCCATTCCTAGCTCATTCCTCATCCATTCTCACTACACAAAGGGACTTCTCCCCTTTTCTCAGGCTAGGCCAGGCTGCCTCACTGCTGGGAAGGAAGGTGTGTCTGTTTTCCTGCATTTCCTCTTTCTCAGAGGATCTATGTCAGGATGTAACCTGTTAAAAAATATCAAAGGGAAAAGATGACAAAGAATACAAATAAACTTATAAACACTTGGCCACAGAGGGGGTGGGTAAGGGAAAGATCCCTGGAAGGCAAGAGACCTCCAAGGTTTGGGTTTCAGCTTGGAGTTTGGTGAACTTGGATAAGTTCCCTTCTAAAGTTTAAGGTGAGAGAATTAGACTGGGATGGCTGGTCCCTTCCAGGCCTATGGTTCAAAGGTTCCATAATTCTCACCGCTGGGCTGACCATGGTTATCCCCAGTCTAGATCTCGGCTCGTGACTGGCCTGGACAGGAAAGAATGTAAATTCTAAAATGCACTTGGGGCCCTGCTTGAACCATTCTTAATTTTTATTCCTTTCTGGACTATGAAAAAGAGATGGGCTTGTGAGAGAAAGCAAAGGGATTCCCCAGGCTTCCTCTTACAGATAAACTCTTTAGGGGACTGCCTGTGGTTGTAATGGACTTTATGAGAGCTGAGCTCTGTATGCAGAATGAAGAGGGCTTTGAGGAATTAGAAGGGTATTTATTTTGTAGGAGTTGGCAAGGTGGAAGAAAGGAGAAAGGGAGACTGGTGGAGAAGAGAGAACAGCATTAGGGGCTAAGCAGGGCACTGAGGGGGAGGAAGAAAAAAGTTCTGGGGGCTATTGGCTCTGCTGTGCCCTCTCCTTTGGAGTTTTGTGTTCCAAATGGGCAGACAGGACTGATGCTTTTCTATGGGACCCCAGAGGACTTGTAGGCTGGGACCCAGAGAACTTTCTCCTCCTGGTTTCCATTCTCCTGCTCACCACGAAAGCTGATCGAGGGGAACTCACAGCTCGGCCCCTTCTGCTGCTTCAGCACCTTCCAATGAGGAGCTGGCGTGTTCTTGCTGATTGCTTAAGGCCAGCTTTTCTGAAACTCCTGATTCACCCTTTTCTTCCTCTATTCCTTATTTCTTGCTCTGGGAATCAGCAGAAACGGCCCCCAGCCCTTCTGTTTAACGCCCCTGTCACAACGGCTAAGATGCTGAGCCAGAGACCGCAGTACAGGAAGGCTGCAGGTGGAGGGCTCTCAGTAACTCGATCCCAGCCCCGCCAGGCTGGGTCTGCCATCTTGGTAATTAGCCACCAGCGAGATCAGGTGGAACTAAATTTTGTGGTTTGAAGGAGCAGGTGTTTGGGGGTAACTGATGTCCCACCACAGCCTCTGCTCAGGTAATCCTTATGACTTGCCTCTTTATACAAACAAAAATCCCCAAGTCTGTCACAGCGGGTTAATGTTGGGTGCCCATACTCTGTCCATCGTTCCCCCCTCTTCCCCTTTACTCTCCAATTCCCTGATGGGGAAGGGAGAAAAAACAGAATGACAGTGAGACTAAGAATCAACTTTCAAAACCTCCTTCTTCATTTCCCCCTATTCTTCCTCCCCCCCCCAAAAAAAAATTAGAATATTCTGGATAATTACTTGGATAATGGGGACAGCAGAGAAAGAAACATGGTTTGGGGAGGAGGTCAGGCTAGGAGGAGCATGGCTTGGAGAAGTGTCCATTTTGTCCCTCACCTCCCAGTGGTTCTGAAAGGAAGCTGGATTTTGCATAGTGAAAAGAATCTGGCTTAAAAAAAAATAGGATGATACAGATAATTTCCATTTATTTAGTGCTTTATGGTTTACCTAAAGATTTTTATCTTAGAAAGTTTGTGAAGTAAGAAGTGCACCATGATTATTCCCATTGTATAGATGAGGAAACTGAGATTTTGGGAGGTTAAGTGGCTTGCCTGTATCACATAGCTAATAATGTTGGAACAAGGTTGTGAAACTTCCTGACTCCCAGTCCAGTTCTTTTTCACACTGCCCTTCTTCACAACTAGACTTCTGCTGATGAAGAACCTAGAAGGGGGGTTCCTTCTCCCTTAGACTGCATGGACTTCAGCTAATTCTACTCAACCCATGCCTACTAAAGGATAAGGGGGTGTTGGGCACTGGTTCAGGCAGTACATGGGCTTTGACTTCTCCTCAGTCTTTTGCATCGGGGGTCCCAGTGGATTTGTAGAAGTTGAAGTGAAAAGTGCAGAATTTCAAAGTAGGAAGGCCTGACTGAGATGCTCCCCAGAGGGGATTAATCTTTGAAGGCTGAGGTGCCACCTTTCAAGAAATACTGCTTTCACTTTCTTGGTTCCTCAACCTTGTTAGGAGGGCCTTTTCTCTTAAAGGGCAGTTTGAAATTGAAAGGACTTTTTCTGTGCAAATCAGAAAACCCAGGTTCTAGTTCCAGGTTGATCACTTGAACATTCTTATTTCTCTGGATCTGTTTTCCTGGCTGTTAAGTAATAGTTAATCCCTGTCCTGCCTACCTTTCCAAGTTTTTCATATATGTGAACTGACTTGAAATTCAAGTGTAAAAGCCTGCTCTGAATTTGAGGTGATCCTCTGATCTGCTTTTTGCTGGAGATATATAACTCTAGGTCCCAGCATCTCCTCATGGGAGCATGTTCCAAGTTGTGGAACACAGCCTATGACTGTGAAGCATAATTGGTCAGCTTGACTTCTAATGAGTTGCTTAAATATTTCAATAAGCATTTTTTGAATTGACATGGAATGATCCAATACCATAAACCCTTCCTGAATGTGAATAAACAATGAAATACTCCAAATTCTGCTCTGTGCAGAAAAGGAAACTTGAGGTAGAGTTCTTTCAGGGATGGTCTCCTTTTAAAACCTCAGAGCCTCTTAATTAGGAGTCATATATTGTGCCTTTTCAGGTATTCTCTTTAATTTAACAAGCATTAAGTGCTTACTATGTGCCAAGCATGATAAGAGTATCTCTCTTCTTATTTGTACAGTGCCTGGCACATAGTAGGTACTTTCTTCGTGTTGCTAAGTGATTTGGAGAAAATGAGCCTCTCAAGAAAGGCTTCACATAGGAAGTGGTAATTGGGCTAAGTTTTAGGAACTGAAGAGATCCCAAGAGGTGGAAGTGGAGAGAGGGAGACAGAGAAAGAGACACAGAGAGAGAGAGAGAGAGAGAGAGAGAGAGAGAGAGAGAGAGAGAGA